>WBZZ01000922.1:72500-92500 GCA_019918135.1 Paulinella micropora | reverse complement strand
TTCGTTTCAAATAAAAAACTACGACGATTTTATTGAAATGTTGAATGAGTTTAACATAAGCAATATTGAAGCATCTGGATTAGGTTACGACCGAATAATTGAATATGCTAAGGTAGTAGTAATTCAAGAAAACGGAGGAGGGTGCTATGAAGGGAAATATAAATGTAAGAAAACAAAATCAGAAGAAAGTATATTAATATCTCCCGCTAGCAAAAATAATAATTGCTTATTCTTTCTGTGTAAAGACATTCTTAATATGCCACTCATTAATAGAAAAAGATGTAATGATATTAGAGAACAATTCAATCTTTCTAATGATTGTCCAATTCCATTTTCTACCGCTGTAAAAATCCTTAATACTTTGATAAAGGAAGAGAAAACATACGAAATAACGAACGCCTTAACAAAAGAAACTATAAGCACGAACAAAATAGGAGAAGAAGCGGATATTATGATTTACTTAGAGAATAACCACTACTTCGGATTAGTTAGAAGAGATAAAAAGAAATGTGAAAAATGCTTAACTATGTATTTTAATAAACATACCTGTAATCCAAAAAAGATAAATTATGCTAATAGACAAATATTAAAGAATGGTCAGCGACATTTACTAACTAATTTCCACAAAGAAAAATATAATAATAAAGATGAACTTCTTCATTACGACTTAGAAACGTGGAGAAACAAAATGATTTCTGACGGCTTTGATATCCATGACTGCTATATAGTCGGATATACACAAGGAACAGAGGGATTTAAATATTATGCGGGAAAAGATTGTATTTCTAAATTTCTTGATTTACTCTTAGAGAGAGGAAGAAAGTTAGCAACAGAATGGTCTAACAAACAATCACATAATCCAGTCAAGAAAGTAGCAGGAGTAAGAAAGAAAAGAAACAAAGATGAAGAAGCACCGATTTTATATGTGAATGGATTTAACGGGGCGAACTTTGACCACTACTTCATTAAACAGGAATTAATAAGAAGAGGTATTAAACCAAAATCACACTTGATTAATAACGGTTCAATAATTTCTTTACAATTTGAAAATATTAAAATGTGGGATATGTGTAAGCATACTCAGGGGACATTAAAAGATAACTTAGAAAATATGAAATGTACAACTCTTAAAGGAGATTTTGACCACGACCAAGCCTCAGAATGGGAAATAATGAGTGAAGAATTAAGAAATAAGTGTCTTGAATATTTGAAGTGTGATGTTATGGGTTTAAAAGAGTTATATGACAAAATAAACACAGAGATATTTGAAAAACACTCGGTGAATTTAACTTCATATATTTCAACTTCAAGCCTTGCCTTCAATATTTGGAAGAAAATGATTGATGGTAAGCACGATGTAAGACTTCCAACTATCGAACAAGAGAAGTCATTTAGAAAAGCGGTTATCGGAGCAAGAACATATCCAAGCAAAAAAAGATTTGTTTCAAAACAATACAATGACTACTTAGCGGGAAAAATCACATTTGACGAATTAACCGATTATTTAGTTGATGCGGATGTCGTATCTTTATACCCAACAGCGATGCTTAATTTATTTATGGTTGGAGAAATTAAACAGGCTATCGCACCATTTGATTATAATAATCTTCCAATCGGTATTTACAATGTTGATTATATCTCACCGAAAGACATATTACATTCTAGAATATGACAGAGAAATAAAATTGGTTCATTAAAGTGGAATTTAGCCGATATGAAAGACCAATGGCTTACAAGTGTTGATATTGAAGATATGATTAAGGAAGGCTACGATATAACAATTCATAAAGGATACTATACAGAGGAGGCAGAACCAGTTTTCAAAGAATACATACTGGAAATGTTTAAGGCTAAAGAAAATAGCGAAAAAGGCACACCGCAATATTTACTAGCCAAACTATTTATGAATTCGTTATACGGAAAGATGATACAACGTCCTATCCCAACAGAAGCAGAATATATTAAATCAAATGAGGAGTATTGGAAATTTTGGACGAAAAACTATATATCTGATGTTGTTGAATTCAAAGATAAAGACGGAAACAAACTATGGCACGTATCTGGAATACCTAGAAATGAAGTAATAATTGAAGAGAGTATTACAAAGCCTTCTCATTACGGGGCTTTCATTCTAGCGTATAGCAGGCGAATTATGTATAACTACATAAAAGAGGCTAATCCAAATAAAGACATAGAGGCTGATTTCTATTACACCGATACTGATAGTCTAGTGTTGCATGTTAGGTTTGCCAAACTAATCAAAAGGCTTGGTGATAAATCTCTCGGAGGAATAACGGATGACTTAGGAGATTGCTGTAAGATAATAAGAGGAATATGGATTGCTCCTAAATTGTATATGTTAGAATTTACAACGAATGAAGCCTTTCTCCCTTACCTTACCAAGAATGACTTAAAACATAAAGACAAAGGAGTTCATATAATTGAATGCTACGAAAACGATGGAGTAAAAAAGAGATACTACCACCTTAGAGGTAAGGGGTTGAATTCAAAGGGGTTAAATCCAGAAGTATATGAAAAGATGGATTTAGGCGAAAGCATTGAAAATGTTAGAGATTTTCAAATGAAGAAAATTCATTTATCACGAAATAGCAAACAGCAAAATATTAACCATTTTAGCATAGTTCATACTACAAACATAAAAAAGAAAGTTAATGATAATAAATGGCAAGGTCGGGAGTTTATCAATGAAAATGATAGTATTACTTACGGATACCAAAGACATTAGAACGAGAGAGCAATTCTAAAATATCAATTAATTAATTAATTTTTTTCAATAATTTTTTATCAGTCTATATATACCAATGTCCGCCCTCACCAGACTATGCGAGAAGTTTGAAAAACTCTCTATTGAAAATAAAAATGAAACCTTCACATTGAAAGATATCCAAAAGGTAATTCAAGAACAAATAAAGGCAATTGAAAATGCGCGGGTTGGCAAGCCAACCGATGTTTTTCCGTTTGGTAAGTATAAAGGTAAGAAAATTCAAGATGTTGCAACTATTGACAAACCATATCTTGAATGGGTTATGAAACAGCCGTGGTTTGATAAATTTACAGACATTAAAAGTGAAGTAAAAAAATATATTTGATATTTTGTTCTGACTTCGTCATCACAAAACATCGTTTTCTTTTAATTATTTTTTCTTTAATTTTTTTTCGATGTTTTAGAATAAGCGAGAGTGCGTAGCACGAAGCGCAATTCTAAAATATCATGACAGACCTAAGCACCAAGCAGGACTACTTGAATGAAATTGAAAAATGGAACCTTGATGGAGATGTCAAAAAGCCAACCATTAAATGGACTAAGCCTGACATTGTTTCTTTTTATGAACAATATAAACCAAGGGATGATAATGTTAAAGTAGTTATTCCGTTAGAGGAGACATTGACGAAAATGATGGAGGAAGAGAGCACTCCTTTTAAGGCGAGTGATTTAAAAGACGGAGGTGTTGTTGAAAACGGAGGGGGTTCCACCCCCTACCATACCCCCGAGCGTCGCGGAGACAACCATACCCCCGCGGGTTTGGAAAGGGACAAAGTCCCTTCCACAGGTATCACAGAAATAAAGGCTAATGTAGGAGAAGAGATAGAGACTGCTACATGTACAGAAGAAGGTTGTATATTAAATAAAGCACCTTGTAAAGAGTGTAAGAAAAAAAATGTTTTATCAGTTTCAATTGACGATGATAGATTTTGCGATGTGGCATGTGTTCTTTCATTTCTAGAAAAAAATGAAGAAATGAATGAAGTTAGAAAAAATAATTTTATCAAGTATTTTAAAAAGTGATATTTGGAAAATCAACGATTTAATTTTTTTTTCTAAGGGTCTTCAATCCAAGTAAAAGCATACTGAATACTTATAGTCTGATTTGCAGTAGCCTGTGCTGTTATAGTTAGCCTTTCGCTTGGCAACATGTCATCTAAATCATAATCAGCAAAATTTATACTTTGAGCATCACTAGTATTTACAAATACAACAGCAATCACATTACCACCAGCAATAGTCGCGGTAGTATCAAATGAAACTAGACTTGTATTTGTATTGTTCTCAGCATACACGGCACCTGTAAGTGTAGCATTTTTTATTACCTTAATGATTACGCTACTTTTAGTGTCAGTATTTAGAATATTTAGCCGTCTTGGATACACTATACTATAATTAGCAATAGTGTTTCCAATAATATTGGTATTATTTCTCATAGTAAAAGCATGAGTTGCTACATTCGTTGTATTTGCTGTTCTTTCATAAATAAATGGAATACCTCTTATGATTTCAGCTCCTTCAATAAAGCATCCAACACTGGCAATTCTAAGGCTTTGGATTTGCGGATTAGCACCAACAGCCAAAGAAGCCAAGAATGGTAAAGTAGTATTATTAAGAGATGTAGCAGTTTTGCTGTTGGCATATCGTATAGCATGGACTAGTTGAAATTGTCCAGTGTTTGGATTTTCAATATAAAATGATATCTGACCAAAACCTAAGTATTGATATTTAATCTGAAATACATTACCCTTACTGAAATCAATTGCTGGCAAGTAATCGGTTCCATCCGCTTTATCTACATTCCATTGACTTTGTTTAACCTCGGTAATGACTGCGGAGTTGTTAAATTGGTATATTTTCATTACACCGCTTTCTCTTGAGAAGAAAAATCCGTCCGTCAAGAAGGAATCGCCAATACCTACATAAGATGAATATCCGCCTGCTTCATTTGTATTCCACAAAGCAGTAAATCTGACACATACACCCATACCAGCACGATATTTAATTTTCTTTTTTGTTTCAATGAATAATCTTGAACCTCCAACTGCCTGTGTTGTTAGATATGCCATAGCACTCTTTTGCTCTAATGTAGCACTAGTAGTGCTTGTGTTCCACTTAGAGGTATTTACATTATACATAAATGTTTCTTGTATAATCGGGGTATATTGTGATGTTGCTAATTCGCCAAATGCTGTTTTTTCAACATTAGTCTCAAGATAACCATCATGCCCTACTTTTACATTTACGAAATCTCCGTCAGGATTTTGTGCGATTAAATTTCTCTGGTGGGACATCTCTATATATAAACAAAAAAATTAACTATCAAAAATTAATAATTACTTCTTAACTAATTGTAATAACATTTGCCTTCACTTGAACCTCTCGCTGAGTGATAGCAAGAGTGTAATGATTGAGACCAACATTTGCAGTAGTAGCCATCATCTCCCAGTGTCTCTCTTGAGAAAGGTCAAGCCCACTAATTTCATTCTGGTCTTTACTCCAAAGCGGGCGAGTGTTGTCAAACGTATCAACCCAGAACCAGTTGTATTGATAGACATTGCTATTTACCAAAGCACTACCTTCAATCTTATTTTTTGGATACATGTAATCTTCAAGGGTTGTATTAGCAGTGCTAATATTAAATTCTTGAAGTCTAGACCCGTCAAGGGTAGTATAGAAGGAAGTAATCTTTGAACCATTCCTATTATCGTTATCATAAGCGGTATTCTTTGTTTCTTCATTATTAAATGCTGAATGGTAAATTTTCTTAATTCTCCGTCCGTGTCCTCTATCAAACCTCATAATAATGTTTTGACTTGTAGATGCCTGAATTGTGTTTTTGTATGAGTATGGGTAGTCAATCGTAAAAGACATACCTTCGGCACTGCTCACTTTTTGTTGAATAGACTGGATAACATCAGGGTTTGTTTCAACCGCTAGAAACAAGTTTAAGTTTGTAACCTGTGAATTAGTTGTGCAAGGAAAAGAACCTTGATTTGCTGTGTTAATAGTGGTAGCAAGACCTGTATTAGCATCAACACCACCAACATGATAAACAGTTCTGTTACTAGCCGCCCAAACAATTCTCATGGTCAGAATTTCAGGAAACATAATAGTCTTATCAAGTGCGAAAATAGTATTGTAAATCATAGACAATGGAATCTTCACATAAATAAGGGGGTCTGTGTTAGCACCACCAATACCTCCCTCAAGATACTTTGCCTCAGTGTATGAAACATTCACAGCAGACAAAGCACCCGCTCCAGTTGTCAGCAAAGTATCATCATGTCTTCGAGCATTAAGTGATGGAGGAGCGATAGCCCCAGCAATAGCATTGCCATAAACATTCAATGTTGCGCGAAGGTGAGCATCGGTATCAATACTACCCGCTACAGTCGCAGCACTTGCCTGTTGTCCAGCATACACGTTAGCAGTAAAGGCTGTTGTAGCACGTCCATCAGCATTACACTTTTGAAGCATACACCCGACACCAACACCTGCTCCATGGTTCTCAAGTGCCAAAAAGTCCTTCAATGAAGTCTCAGGCTTCCAAATCATTTTCGTAATAGTTCCAACATTATTCAAATCACACAAATAAACACCACTACGGGTTTGAAGTTGAATCTGTCTAATCATACTCAAACAATCCATAAAAATACGATTGTGTCTATCTACAACTCCTGAAGCACCTGGGGCGTAAGTGAAACTCAGCACCGACTTTGCCAAGTTAAATGGGCGACTGATAAGGTCGAATGTGCTTTCCTGACCGCCCGCTGAAGTAACAACAACATTTCCTGCTCCTTCGCGAGGAGTAAGTTTGTTAAGGCGATATGAACCGCTGATATAATCAGTCTTACTGAAGTCTAATTCTCCGCCGTGTTGAGTTGGCATTTTGTTTTTTTGTTTTTGACAGTTGTGAAATTAACTAATTCACCAGAATATATTTATAGAAAAAAATAAATAATTCTAAAATTAATTAAATTAAGTTGATAGCAAGCTATCAACAATTGTCCCAAGGGACAAATTACCTTGATTTTAATAAATTGAAAAAGGATGTAAATAAATTAAAATAATTTGTTTCTCTGTAAATCAACAAAGTCATTACAATACCTAACCCATTAAGATTAATTGCTTGGTCGTTTTCGTCTGTAAGATAAAACCTGAATACATTATTTGAACTGGAGGATAATTTCTTACCATACTCTGACCCGCTTCCGTCGTATATAACGGCTCCAAATGGTATTTCGTTGGCAGTGTATATTTCTTGTAGCACGTGATTATCTCCTTCACCAACTAAGTCCGATTGAAGATACAGAGTTTTTTCGCCAGTTAGAATAATTACATTTGGTGATTTAATAAAATCATTTGCAAAGAAATATGTTGAGTTTCTATCAAACCCCATTACTTCGTGAATACGGGTATCAGCATCAAATATAAACCGCGGTTGAATACCTTTATTCTCTGACACACTGAATGTTAATTTGCCATCTTCTGGTTCTATGTTGGTATTATTACTGGATACAACATAAGTATAATTATTTGGGCTGTCTGCGGTTAGCACCTCCGACAACTTATTTTTTAGATTGTTCATTGTGTAGTTTCCCTCAGGTATCGTAATTAAAGCCTCATACCCGTCTTCGCTAAGAGTAAAAGTATTATATGGTGAAGCCACAGAGTAATACGACTTTGGAACATAGATATGAAGAATTTTACAATGTGTGGGATTGTCCAGTGATTTTAAGTTTATTTCGTGTGTAAAGTCGCTATCTGTGCCTGTTATTCTGTTTGTACTATTTATGTAATAGATACCACTTGACCTACCCCCTTTGTAATCCATGATATTTTAGAATTTCACTTCGTGCTACGCACTCTCGCTTATTCTAAAACATCGTTTTTTCTTTTTTAAAAAAATTAATGGTAGACGATGTTTTGTGATGACGGCAGTCAGAACAAAATATCAAATAAAAGTATCAAAATTACCATATCCATTCTGTGCTTTCAACTTTTCCGCTTCTTCTTCTTTTAAGTCTGTGAAACCCGAACTAAACTTAAATCGGTTGCCTTTCGCTCGCTCCATTAAAAACCTCATTGAGTGCCATCCGCATGTGTCGGTTGTGTCAGATTGTTGTTTTACTTGATTAACCTTCATCAATAAATAACTATCGGGGTGGCTTTTATCTATTAGCCTTTTCATTTGTTGCTGAAAGTCTTCCGTTGGTTGGTAAAGTGCTAATGGGTCATACACTTCAACACTCCTGTCTTTATCTAGACTTATCCATACGGAGATCCAATGAGACCCTGATTGTTTGTGATTGTCCAAATTCATAATAAATCCGTATCGCTTTCTTTTTTCTGGATTTAGTTTGTAGATTTCATCACTGGCTATCGCTCCGAGATACCATCCATATTTTTTCATTATGTCATCTATTTCATTAGTCATTAAACCGCGACCCTCACCTTGTAATGGGACTTGCTCTGGCTGTGGTTTTGACTCTGGTTGCTGTGGCTCCTCTGGTGGTGTTCGGTCTGGCGGTGTAGTCGTATCCGCTGGTGGCTCTGGTGGCGGTGGTAGCGGTGTCTCCGCGACGCTCGGGGGTATGGTAGGGGGTGGAACCCCCTCCAGTGGCATCCCTTCATCAACATTTAAATCCGCTGAAACTTGTTTATCTACATTTGGGTCTATTGTCATTTTGTTAGTTAGAGTATTTACAAAATCATGTTTGTTCATTGTGTGTTTCCAATCTTTGCGGGCTAAGTATTTTTTTATTTTCGCTATTGAAAATACCTTATCAATTAATTCATTTAATGTCTTCGCTCCACTACCTTTTTTGTTCAGTAATACCCATATACTCTTCATATCTAGCATAATCCGCCACTTTTCTTTTTACGTTTTTCACCTCACTTCCAACATCAATATTAAACCTTTTAATCATGTTAATTATCCAATTTGAAGTGTCTTTGTAATTTAATTTGTTATGACCATCACTATCTAGTCTCTTTTTTAAAGCATGTGCTAACTCTTTTATGGTAATGGTTGGGTGATAAGTTTTTGAAAATCCAGAGATTAAAAATTGATTAATTTGTAAATTTTCAAGATGCTTACCCTTTTCTTCCACTTTCTTTTTTTCCTTTTCAAGTTTTTCTTTATATTCTTCTGCTAACTTTTTCTGTTCTTCTAAAGATGTCGCTGTGGCTATAGCCATCTGAATATCTTGACTGGCTTTTTGTAAGTCTTTGAGACTCATCTTTTTAATGAATTTATCTGTATATCCTGCTAATTTCAGTGTTTCAATATCTTTCTGCTTTTGCTTTTTTTCTTCCTCATATTGCTCTTTTGTTTTCAATGGTGCTTCATCTCCTAAATTAGGTAAGGCTGGTGCTTGTGGTGGTGCTCCAAATGGTGGTGCTAATGGTGGTGCTTGTGGCGGTGCTTGTGGTTGTCCCTGTTGTTGTGGCATGATATATTGATACTGCTGTGGCGGTGGCATAATAGCCAATCTTTGGTTCCTTTGCTGTTCGTATTGTAAATCCTCTATGAGTTTTTGCTCCCTCCTTAGTTCTCTGTCTTTTTGCTCTTGTCGTTCCTTGATATCGGATAGTTCATTGCGGTGTATCCTTGCTAACTCATCCTGCCTTTCCTTCACATCTGCTACGTCTTTTCGTTCTAGCCTTTTCTTTTCTTCTTCTAAATCCTCCCTTTTCTTCTTTTCCTTTTCTTCCTCGTCATGTATTAACTCATATTTCTTTTGTAAGTTGCTTTGTATTTGGTTTCGGTTCTCATGTTCAAGACGATTGAAATCAGATTTGATTATTTTTTCTCTTGGTTTGCGACTAGCCCTTTGCGGCCTCGGCTTACCAATATATTTCATAAAAAGTTTAACGATTTGTAATGTGCTTAAATCATTTGTTTTCTTACCAAAATTAAGATAATATTTTTTACCCTTCTGGATAATATATGGCCTCCCGCTCTTATTTCTATAAACTCGTGGGGGTCTTACCTTAGCCTTTGATATTTTAGAATTGCGCTTCATGCTTCGCATTCCCGCTTATTCTAAAACATCGATTTTTTATTTTAGGAAAAAATAATGGTCATCGATGTTTTGTGATGACGAAGTCAGAACAAAATATCAAAAATATTTAATGAAACTTTACAGCACCTCCTCGTTGCTTACCATACCCAAGTTTTGCGGCAGTAGCACTAACACTACCCGCGTAAGGCACCCCAACACTACTCAATGCCCCCGCAGTCCTAGAGATTACCTTATTATCGCGAAGAAATTTATTAACAGCCAAGGCAGTTTTTCCGACCTTTGCCCAGTTAATCTTTCCTCCCTTTTGACCACATCCCTTCTTCTTAGTTTTCTTTTTTCCTCCCTTCTGTGGCATTGATGGATTGTATCCGATGTTATATCCTGATGGTTGTGAAATTATCACTGGTGATACTGGCATATATAAGAAAGATTTTAAAAAATCTTTCAGCAAAAAATTAAAAATAATTATTTACAAAATTTTTTCACTTAAGACGATAAGCAAAGTTTTTTCTTAACTCATCATCAACACTTGAAACATAAAGAAAATTAAATCTCTCCTTTGTTGCTTCGTGATACTTTTGAAGAAAGTAATCAAAGTCAAAAGATAAGTCTAAGTGTTTATACACTAGTTCCATTTTGTCCTGAGACTGGCTTGGAAAGATTAATAGATAATCTAACTGCTTAATTGCTTCTGGCCGTAGATCGTTCAGATACTGACTAGACATAATCACCTTACTTTTATAGTGTCTGTTCTTTTTTAACAAATCGCTTACGGACTTATCTCTTAAACCGCTCCCTAAATCATCCAAAACAAAAACAACCTCTGGAGATATATATTTACTCGGCCTTTCTTTCGGGGCCTCCTTTATCTGTTTCTTTTCTTTTCCAAAGTATAAAAATTGTGGTTTCTCCATCGGTTCTTTATCATCCTGTTTTACTTCTCCTTCGTGCTCTTCATCCTGCCTGTTCAGTTTGTCTAGTTCATAGTCTATCACATTCACCCCGTCTGATTTGAGAAAGGTATAAATCGCCATTGGGTTGCCTCTGTTCTTAAAGTGCTTTACCATTGCTTTATAAATGTAGTCCTTGTGAATTGTTGAAGCGATAATGACAATACGGGTTTTTTTGTCTGTTGTCCGTTTCAGTATTTCAAAGAGTGCTGTTGTTTTCCCGCTCTTCTTTCTAGCAAGTAGAAATATGTTGGCATACGGCTCATTAAATAATTTATAACCTTTTGCTTTTTTGTTTCCATCACCCTCTTGTTTTACTGGCTTCACCTTGACATTGTTTATTTTAAGCATCGTATATTCTAAGCCAAAAATTCCAAACACACAACAATTCGCCCCGCTAAATTTCCTGTGTCAATATTTCCGCTGTCAGTTTCAAGGACTTTAAATGTATATTGTCCGTCAGTCCATCCGACGACACCCAAATTATAACCGAGATTTGAAATGTTTGCTGTGGTGCTGTCCGCGAATGTTCCAATAATTCCAATTCTATCCATGTAAAGAATTCTGGTTTTGGTTTCGGTCTGGTCGTTCATATAGTGGATAAACTTAACATTCATTTTGGTAGGTGTGAATGACATTTGGATATTCTTATTAAATGTTTTGCTTCCTCCCGCAAAATCATTGCTCAGAAAAATAATCTTTTGGTATTTGTGCTCCGACATTGTTTATATATTGTGTAATATATTATGTTATTAATATTATTATTTATGTGGTCTGTGTTAGGACGGACGGCCTGCGACTTTTACTCACGGATAAGCGAAAAAAAGAATGAGAGTTGTGCTTATTGTATAAAGCAAGGGGTAGATACGGGGTTTAAGTGTGTTTTCATAAATAACGGAAATAATATGTGTCGTAGTTTTGATGAGGCTTTGCCTTTAATGTGTGCGGGCGATAATAGATGGTATATGACACATACATATGAATGCTCACTTCTTACTTGAAGAAGGTGATGGAAGGCATATCCCAATCAAAAGTGTTAAAATACCAACATAAGTATTCGCAACCTCACAAGGTAAGTTCTTTTCAGATAGCCTTACGATACAAAGGGTGATGATGGAGATAATGATACCCATTTGAAATAAGTATTTAATAAGTCGGCTGTCTGTCGGTCTGTTTGTTATACAACAACAATCCCAGTTATCTTCCAATTCGTGCTCTACTTTTTTTTCCTCATTCTTCAATGAAATGTCTAAAACACGATTTTTTATTTCTGGAGTTAGTTCGCCGTCTATTTCAATGACTGGCGGTGGCCTATGAAGTCTAGTTGTATTATTGCTGGACATTTGAAAAAACGACTGCTCGTATTTCTGCTAATTGGTTCGCTTGGTCTTGTAATATATTAAGTAAAGTTTTATTTTCTTTTTCTAAATTAACTACCTTTTCTGATAATTGTTGAACGGCCTTAATTAACGGGGCGATAAACTCAGAATAACCTATACTATAACCGACATCACCACTATCAATACATTTAACATCTTCTGGCTTAACACTCACACCTTTCAATTCGTATTCCGCTCTTTGCTTTGGACAGGGAACCATAATTGTTTCTTTTATAAAACCGCCAAAATCTAGCATATCCATTTCTGTTAGTATTTCTTCTAATTCCTGTGCTATTAAGCCAGTCCTACATTTCTTTTTGTCATCAATCATACGATAGCAAACTGGATTTAACTTATTAATAAAATCTAAGCCTAAACATTCCTTTATATCTTCTTTTTTTCTCTTGTCTGAATATTGAATTGGATTAGACAATACCCACAACTGACCATCGCTTGCTTTCAAAGACATTAAAGCAGTATTTGAATTATTCTCCCATATGAACCCACTCGTTGAAGAACCATTCACTCTAAATCTAATAGAATAAGAAGTTAATCCTCCGCCTACTCCTCCCGCTGGTGCTGTTCCTCCACTTAACGATTTACTTGCCCCAGACTGGCTCATATAAATTCCCCAGTTTGAATCTCCGATGTCCCACATAAATATTCCTCTCGCATTTGTCCCGTCTGTTTGTCCTTGAATTGCTATTTTCGCCCCATTAGTTGATGCTGATGCCGTTGTTAGCACCCCAGAATATGTAATCCCCGCATTTGCCGTAATCAATCCTTTCGTCCATAAAGTCCCGTTTGCCCCGTTTAATGACATTAACAATTGTTCAGACGAATTCTCCCACACAAAACCCATCGTAGCATCATTAGCCACTCTAAAACGAAAACTATACGAACTAAAATCATTTCCTGAAACGGCCGTACCATTTGCCAAACTTTTGCTTGCTCCACCAGATGCTGCATAAATTCCCCAGCTCGTATTAGTCGTATCCCATAGAAATATTCCTTTTGCGTTTGTTCCGTCTGTTATTCCCTGAACTCCTATTTTCGCTCCACTTGTATTTGTTGCCGATGTTAGTGTGCCCGTGTATGTTATCCCCGCATTTGCCGTAACCAATCCGCTTGCGGTTGCTGTTGTTGTTGATATACCCGCACTAGCCGTTATTAACCCTTTTGTCCATAGTGTTCCATTTGCCCCATTCAACGACATTAACAATTGTTCGGACGAGTTCTCCCATATAAAACCATCGGTTGAAGCATTACTTACCCTAAATCTAACAGCAAAAGAAGTAAAATCATTGCCAGCAACCGCAGACCCTCCCGCTAGACTTCTGATATTTGTGGCTCCCCCATTTGAAGCCATATAAATACCATAACTGGTGTTGCCAGTGTCCCACAAAAATATTCCGCGTGTATTACCTCCATTAGTATTTCCTTGTATGACTATGCTAGAACCTCCTGTCGCTGTTAATAATCCGCTTGCGGTTAGTGTCGTTGTTGATATACCCGCATTTGCCGTTATTAATCCACTCGCAGTTGCGGTTGTTGTTGATATACCCGCGGTTGAAGTAATTGTTGTTCCTGTTATTGTTCCGCCATTTGTTATGTTGTTTGAATTCATATCTAAGGCACCATAAAACCGCATACCGCCCGCATTATTAAAACGGACGATATCAGACGAAGCGGATTTATTATCCAAAAGTTTTGAAATATAAAGTCCCGCCCCTTTTACATCAGATGCTACATTCGTGAATAC
Source organism: Paulinella micropora (assembly GCA_019918135.1). Lineage (NCBI taxonomy): Eukaryota > Cercozoa > Imbricatea > Euglyphida > Paulinellidae > Paulinella > Paulinella micropora. The sequence goes on along the minus strand of WBZZ01000922.1, from coordinate 78,593 downwards.
ATAACCTCGTTGGTTCGCGGTTCCACTTGAAGCAGTATTTAGAGTAAATAAGAAATACTGATAATCACCCGTTGTCTGACTGAAAAAGATATCACCTCCGTTTTGGTTTAATATCCTCGCCCCATTATATGTTATATTTCCACCATTAATGATATCCACATTATTGAAATCGGCTTGGCTTAACAAATTCAGTGCTCTTACATCATTTCTACTTCCATTAAATATCTTAATTCCTGTTATGGTTTGGTCTCCTGTTAGTTTTACATTTTGCCCGTCCAATGTGTCCGCATATCCTTTTGTTGCTCCGTCCGTTGATAATGTCGGAGTTCCAAGGTTGGCTATTTTGCTACTATTACAATCTAGCCCCGAAGCATTTACCCAACCAACAATCGTCCCGTCAATAATAAAACTTATTTTTTTCGCAGAAATTTCAAAGTTGTAATATGTTGCTGTTTTCATATCCAAACTAGCAATTGACCCGATATTACTGGTAGAATTGAAAACCACGAATGTTCCTTTTGTTGTAGCATTTATTGAATTTCCTGTTATTTCAAGACCACTGCTAAATGTCTTAATTCCTGCTATGGTTTGGTTTCCTGTTAGTTTCACATTTTGTCCGTCCAATGTGTCAGCATACCCTTTTGTCGCCCCGTCCGTTGTTGCTGTTGGTGTGGCTAAGTTTGTTATTTTTCTGTTGTTTAAAGATAGTGTCGTGCCCGTTGCTGTTGCTATTACATTATCCCCCGCATATAACTCAACATACGAACCAGTTATTTGTATTGGATAATAGCCCGCGGTTGCTATTTTTTGTGCCACAATCTCTCCTATATTTGTCGCCGTATCAAAGGCAATACCGATACCATCAAAAGCGGCTGGAGCAGTAGCACCCCGCACTTCTATTGTTGAAGTAAATTTTTTATTCCCTGCTATGGTTTGGTCTCCTGTTAGTTTTACGACCGAAGTATCAAGAGTAGAAACATCAACACCATCAACAAGATTAACATTTGTTATACTTTGGCTTTTCATATCAATCCCCGCACTAGCATTTATTATGTTGCTGAATGTTTTGGTTCCTGCTATGGTTTGGTCCCCTGTTAGTTTGACGACTGCGGTATCAATAGCCGAAACATCAATACCATCAACTAAATTTACATTTGTTATTGAAAATCCACCCATATTTAAACTGCCAGTCATAGCCGTCGTGCCGTCCTTTGCCAGTTTCGTATCGGTATATGCTTTTGTTGAAGCATCGCCATCATAGAATGGTGCGGGCAGACCGCTGATTGCTGTCGTGCTGTTAAAATTTAAAACATTATTTGTCAATGTCATTCCGCCCCTGTTGTTGGAGCAAAAAGTATGGACGAGCCTACAAAAGATAATGGATAGCCCGTTGCCCCACCTACCTCCGACGAATAGATAGAGCCCATATTATTGTTGTAATTGAAGAATAATTTTCCTGTGTTTAATGGATTTGAGTCTTTTACGGCCACATAAGTAGTAAATGTTTTATTCCCTGTTATGGTTTGGTCTCCTGTTAGTTTGACTACAGAAGTATCAAGAGCCGAAACATCAACACCATCAACTAAATTGACATTTGTTATACTTTGGCTTTTCATATCAATCCCCGCACTAGCATTTATTATACTGCTAAATGTCTTAATTCCTGCTATGGTTTGGTCTCCTGTTAATTTAACCACAGCACTATCAAGGGCAGAAACATCAACACCATCAACATTACCGACATTTACTATATTAAAACTTCCCATATTCAAATCTCCAAACATCATAGTGAGCCCATCCAATCTAAGAAAAGGTGAGTTTGTATTTCTCCATTGCCCTGTGCTATAAATGAGTAATTGGTTATTGGAGGGTGTGCCTGTTATGACTACATCATTTAAAGCATCTATTGACTTGTTTGAAAATCTTGTGTCAAATCTACCATCAGTATAGTATAAATTAGTGCCTTCTTTTATGTCCGTTGTGCTTTTGGTAGCCAGTCGTGTGTCAAATCGGCTGTTGGTAAAATAAAGATTTACGGGGTCAGCATCTTCTGGCACCCTATCTGTGTATAAGCCCACTATGTTTGTGTTGGTAAGGTCTAAGTTTTTAATATTTAGACTATCAACTGCAATTTCTGACAAGCCAAGTAAGGATTTATATTGCGACATAGATTATATAAATAATTATTTATTTAAAAAATACTAAAATATATTAATCTTAGTATAAATGCAGTCTCCCGAAGCAAGTCGTAAGAATTGGGGGAGTGCTGTGGAAGGAATAAAAGCGAAAGCGAAACAACGAAAAATGGAACACGCCAAAAATGTATTAGCACAATACCGAAATGCTGTAAAGCAAGAAGACGAAGATATGGAGGAACGAATAAAGCAAATTGAAGAAAAGAACTTGGCTAAGGATATTATTACTGAACAAGATAATGATAGCCCAGAGGAAAAGAGTGAGAGTGAGGACGAGGTTGATTTCACTGATATAATTGCCGAAAAGATGGCAAAAATGAAAATCAAAAGAGCGAAGGCGGAGACTAAGAGAGCGAAGAAGAGCAAGAAGATAGAGCCCGAGCCAGAGAGTGAAGAAAGTGAAAGCGAGAGTAGTGAAGAAGAAATCAAGCCTAAGAAAGGTAAGGGTAAAAAATCAAGTAGTGTAAGTGTAAAGGTATATAATCAATCTTCAGGTGCTAAGAAAGAAAAAAGTGATGAAATAGATAGAGTGTTTTTAAAATTTTAAATTCACCAAAGGAAATGATAAGAATAATAATTACTATACTCTGGATTATTATAAGTTAATTCACCTTTTGAATTTTTTATAGCCTTTGCTCTTTTTCTATAATTTTTTCTTCTTACTTTATCTAAATGGTCTAAATGTGAATATAGTCCTATGCGGTCTTTATAATGTTCATATCTAGTATCACCAAAATTGATAACCTTACCTTTTGGACTAATGACTTTATATTTTTTATTCTTAATGTTGGACTTTAAAAATCTCATTGTATATAATATGGACTATAAACATACAATTATTAATACACAGAATGCGGATAGCCAACTTGAGGACACACCAACTGGAGAAGAAACAAAAAGGACGAAAGAAGAAGAAGCCCTTGAAATACACCACCAAAAGAAAAACCCGAAAATATGGAACACGATATGGGTAGATAAACCATTAGACCAAGTCTTTCTTGACTTGGCGGACATGAGTAAAATAAAGGACAAAAAGGGGAATAAAGGATATGCTTGGATGCTTTGTTGGATCGATTGCTATTCCCGATTTTTAATAATCATTCCGTTAAAAAATAAAACAGCGAAAGAAGTATATTATGCTTTAAAGTCTATACCTTATAAACCGAAATCAATTACTACCGACAGCGGAGGAGAATACAAAGGAGCAACTTGTGATTATTTTATTCAAAATGGTATTAAACATGATGTCGTTGAAGTCGGCGACCATAGAGCGCTCGCGGTTGTTGATAGAGTGATAAGAAGTATTAGAAGGTGGTTGGATTTATTATTTGAAACAAATAGAAATTTTGATTGGGTTAGTTATATTCAAGACTTAGTAAATGCGTATAATCATAAAGTTCATAGAGGAATTCAAGCCAAACCTGTGGATGTCTTTGCTAGAAGAGATAAAAATAAACAGAAAATAACCCGTGATAATTTAATTAATGAATTCAATATCGGAGATAGAGTTCGTAAGGAAAACAAAAGAAATTTATTTTCCAAAGGCGGGAAGACTTTCAGCAAAATTATTTATAAAGTCGAAGGCCGTTCCGGATTTAAAATCATATTAAATAATGATGAATTAGTGAGCCCGAGGGATTTATTGAAAACAGAATTTATTAAACCTATTGACGAAGAGAAAGATATGAAGGAGCAAACGAAAGAAATTATAAAAGAAAAGAAAACAAAAGAACTACTCAAAAGAGAAGAAATAGAACCAGAAAACATTAGAACAAGTAAGAGAGAAAGAAAGGCTAAAGTAATAATGGACCTTTGATTAGAATGATCATAAACCTTCCTTGGTATTGAAATGAAACAAACAAATGTTGAAAGCCAAGGAAGGTCTACGATCATTAGTGGTGGTGGCAACCGCCTTTAATTACAGCACTACCCTGTAGACAGTCTTAACACTAAGACCATAATAGTCCGCGACCGTGCCTATATTATCCCACAAACGAAAAAGCATGCGACTTCCATCGGTAAAATAGACGACAAAATGCTCGGGCAGTTGGTCTCTCCTCATTGGCGACTTATAAGCATTTAACTTGGCCGTTGGAAGTCCTTCATTCGGCTGTTCATAAATTCTGGCAACACCATTTTCCTTGTCTAACTCAACCCAATAATCCTGTTTGCCTTCAATCGGTTGATTACGATCATGATTTGGCTCCCGCGCAACAACCACCCTCCTCTTACCCAATTCTTTTGGAAGATTTGCAGCGGTAATGAGACCGACGCGCATTGCACCAACTGCTTCTGCCAACACCTAAACCCCCCTTCATTAGCAAAAAAAAAAAGAAATGAAACAACAAACTTACCTTTACTTCAGGATCTTCTGGTTGTCTCTGTTCTGGTGCTTTACCTTCAGCCTCCTCTGGTTCGTCGGCTACTTCCTCTTCTACGCGTGGTTCGTCCGCCATCTGCGCACAAACAAAAAACAGACAAGGGTTTGGTCTTTTTGGTTTGGTTGCTTTTGGAATTCTGAAAAAGTCCAAGAATGAAAAAAGAAACAGTCAAAAACACGTGATAGAATTTTCTGGAATTCTGCTGACAATTTGAAATACCGATAAAAAAGGAAAAGTAAAAAAAGTTTTTACACCGCAGACGAGAAAACGCCAACTTTAGCCACTTGGTGCGGTATTTTTTTTGCTCACTCCAACTCTGATACTGAACAACTTTTGGTGACAATCCAAAAACCAATAAATGAGTGGGAGTGATGAAGAAAGCGTGGAACGTGAAGAACCAAATCGATGGTTTGAGAAACTAAAGGATAAACCTTACTTTGAAATAAGCAGACTTAAGATAAGAAATGAAACAAGAAACGAAATAATACAAAGCAGACTTGACGAGAATGAAAAAGAAAGGATTGAGTTGGAGAAACAAAAAAGAGAGTGCGAAAATAAAGCAGATGCGATTGATGAAATACTTACGAAACAAATTGGAGACAGAGAAAGAAAGGAAAAAATTGAACAAATGAAACGAGAAAAAAAGCGAGAAGAAGAACAAAAGAAGAAACAATTACGATTATTTGAACATTGGCTAAGTGCAGAAAATCAACCAATGGGAGTTGAAGACGAGATTAAAGCGAGAAAGATGATTGATAGTGGAAAAAACAACATCAGAAATAATTCAGACATATGAACAATACAAAAGACGAAGAATTGAATAAAAGTAGTTTTAACTACTAACTCCTTTACCGCATAGGAGTATAATCTAGTGCGACGAATAATTTTGTCAAAAAAAATTGAAGGGGCTAAAAGCCCGCTTTTATTCAAAGATATTTACTCATACCACACTTGTGTGTGTGGTAGGTGGAGGAGACTGGAGGAGACTTCAAAAGGTAATTTAATGATACATATATTTTTCTTGTAGTGTGCTGTATAAGGCTATTTTGTTGTTTTTGCTTCTTTGTATTTATTTTACGGGAAATACATAGAAGAAAACAAAACAAATTTAGGAGGTCGTTTTGAGGCACGAAAAACGACCCAGTAAATTTGTTATTTATCTACTCATACATAACAACATACAGTACATACATTACATACATTACATACATTATATACATTACATACATTACATACAATGTACATATGTACATACATACATACATACATACATATGTACATACAAACATACATAAGACATACATACATACATACATACATACATACAGACAGACATACATACATATGTACATGCATACATACGTACATACATATGTATATATGTTACATAACATACAATATGTACATACATACATACATACATACATACATACATACATACATACATACATACATATACATACATACATACATACATACATACATACATACATACATACATACATACATACATCATA
>WBZZ01000922.1:62500-65000 GCA_019918135.1 Paulinella micropora | reverse complement strand
AGCCTGCTGCTGCGGCCAGCAGGCCAACTGAGCGTACATAACGCACATACATCCTCACATACATACTGACTCAAATACATATGCCTGAGTGCACCGGACATGCCATTGTGCTGCTGCCAGCAGAACACACACACCTCGGACATCATATACATAACACGCGGACATACATACATACATACATACATGTTTACATACATACATACACATGCGTACACACATACATACATACATACATACATACATATACATACATACATACATACATACATACATACATACATACATACATACATGCAAACATGCATACATACATACATACATACATACATATATATACATACAAAGTCTGTCCTCCCTGCCTGCTGCTGCTGCCAGCAGACCACCCACAGCTGGTAAAATCACATAGCTACATGCACACATGCACAAGTCTGTGCTCCCTGTCTGCTGCTGCTCCACGGCGTCCGGTCTGTGTGTGTGTGTGTGTGTGTGGCGCAGGACGTGTTGTTTGTGTGTGTGGCGCAGGATGTGTTGTATGTGTGTGTGTGTGTGGCGCAGGACGTGTTGTGTGTGTGTGTGTCGCAGGACGTGTTGTTGCTGAGTTGGCGGACCGGCCAGGCCACTCTGCGCGGCTTCCAGGTCAAGACATCTACCTATCTATTCATCCATCTACCAACCTTACCTACCTAACTACCTACCTAGCTACCTACCTACCTACCTACCTACCTACCTACCTACCTACCTATCTCTGCAGGCTCAGGCGCTGCTCTGGACGCAGCAGCTGTCTGGCCCTGTGCGCCGTGCACAGCTCGTGAGCTGCGGCCAGGGCGCGGCCGTGTTGGTGCAGGCAGAGACAGGCGGACTGAGTGTACTGAGCCTCAACACACAGACAGGTAGCTAGATAGATAGTCTATCTATCTATCTATCTATCTATCTATCTATCTATCTATCTATCTATCTATCTATCTATCTAATCTATCTATCTATCTATCTATCTATCTATCTATCTATCTATCTATCTATCTACCTATCTACCTACCTACCTACCTACCTACCTACCTACCCATCTATCTATCTATCTATCCGTAGGCGACACCTCCCTTGCACAGCTGCCCGAACCGCTCGGCACACAAGGTCAACACGCAGATACCGCTACAACCGTTGAAATTGTGCAAACATATAATCGTAGACACCGCAACCTTTGTTGAATTTGTGCGAACACAATTTTATAGTCCAGCGGCCGCTGCATGGATATATTTCGCAAAAATTTTATAATGTGATAGTTCAAAAAAGGGAATTTTCCGGGGAAATGACGTGTGTTGTTGTGTGTTGCGCAGAGCGCAAGCAGCAGTGGGCGGCGTTGGCGGGGTGGGTGGGGGCATGCATATTCGCAACAATCGTGGAAATTTTGCAAAAACTTTACAGTTTGATGTTGCAAGAAGAGAGATTTTCCGGGGAAAGAGACGTGTGTTGTTGTGTGTTTGCTTAGAGGGTAAGCAGCAGCAGTGGGCTGCGGTGGCGGCGTGGCTGGGCTATCTGTTGTTGTTGTGTGTTGTGCGTGGGCAAGCAGCAGCAGCAGTGGGCGGCAGTGGCGGGGTGGCTGAGCTATATAGCAAACGTGTGTGTTGTTGTGTGTTGCGCAGAGGGCAAGCAGCAGTGGGCGGCGGTGGCGGGTAGGCTGGGCATGGATATACGCAACACTCGTTGAAGTTTTGCAAAAATTTACAATAATTTTTTAGTGCAAAAAGGAGACAGATTTTCTGGGAAAACGATGTGTGTTGTTGTGTGTTTGCTTAGAGGGCAAGCAGCAGCAGTGGGCGGCGGTGGCGGGGTGGCTGGGCTATCTGCCTGGCAATGGCCAGCTGCAGCTCTACCGACTGGTATAGCTCTAGCTCCATCTCTATACCTCTATATCTCTATCTATATCGCTATATCTCTAACTCTATCTTAAGACCTCTCCCTCTATCTCTAGCTTTATCTCTACCTCTATATCTCTATCTCTATATACCTATCTCTATCTCTCCTCTTATCTCTAGGCCTGCAGCACTTCGGGTCAGTTGGAGGTGTCATTGGCGGACTTTACCTCTATATCTCTATCTCTGTCTCTATCTGCATCTCGACCTCGATCTCTATCTCCATCTCGACCTCTATCTCTACATCTCTATTCACTAGTCCTGCGGTGCTCCGGGTCAGCTGGAGGTGGCGTTGGCGGACTCTATCTCTATCTCTATCTCTATTTCTATCTCTATCTCTTCTATCTCTATCTCTATTTCTATCTCTATTTCTATCTCTATCTCTATCTCTATCTCTATTTCTATCTCTATTTCTATCACTATCTCTATCTCTATCCCTATCCCTATCTATCTCTATCTCTATCTCTATCTCTCTATCTCTATCTCTATGTCTATCTCTATGTCTATCTCTATGTCTATCTCTATGTCTATCTCTATGTCTATCTCTATCTCATCTCTATCTCTATCTCTATCTCTCTGTCTCTACTATC
>WBZZ01000922.1:15000-42500 GCA_019918135.1 Paulinella micropora | reverse complement strand
TTTGCCATGTCACCATACAGACATGGACTTGCATCTGCTGTGTGCAGTTCCGGTGCGATTCTGGTGCTAGGTGCCACCGACTCCAAACATGGCGTCACTGACAGGCAACACAGCCACACACACTCTCACACACACTCACACAACACACATTCACTATTTTACTCACTCTTACTGAATCTCGCTCACTCTCACTCACTACTATAGTAGAACAACAACAATACAGGGAGAAGAGGAAAGTCATCGAAGAGAGCAGACAAGCCATAGGAGAAAAACTAGTCCGTGGAGAAGGGAGAAAAGGAAGAGAGATATGATGGAGGGGGAGGAGAGACTCGCCGTGGCCAATGACCCACTCATTCACTCATCCACATACACACACACACACACACTCACAGTCACACACACTCTCACACTCACTTACTCTATCTATCTATCTATCTATCTATCTATCTATCTATCTATCTATCTATCTATCTATCCATCCATCCATCCATCCATCCATCTATCTATCTATCTATCTATCTATTTATCTATCTATCTATCTATCTATCTATCCATCTATCTATCTATCTATCTATTTACCTATCTATCTGTCTATTTATTTATCTATTTATCCATCTATTTAATATATTCTATCTATCTATCTATCTATCTATCTCTCTACCTACCTACCTACCTACCTACCTACCTACCTACCTATCTATCTATCTATCTATCTATCTATCTATCTATCTATCTATCTGTCTATCTATGTGTTGCAGGGAGATTCTGGTGGGTTTGGCGGACGGGCAGGTGGCAGCGCTCAACCACCGGTCACACACATCTATCTATCTATTTATCTATCTATCTATCTATCTATCTATCTATCTATCTATCTATCTATCCATCTATCTATCTATCTATCTATCTATCTATCTATATCTATCTATCTATCTATCTATCTATCTATCTATCTATCTATATCTATCTATCTATCTATCTACCTACCTACCTACCTACCTACTTACCTACCTACCTACCGACCTACCTATCTATCTATCTACCTATCTATCTATCTATCTATCTATCTACTATCTATCTACTATCTATCTATCTACTATCTATCTATCATCTATCTATCTATCTATCTATCTACTATCTATCTATCTATCTATCTATCTATCTATCTATCCATCTATCTATCTTTCTTTCTTTCGGGACTAATGCCCACTCCCAGCCCGCTACCCAGTCGCCCATTGGCGGTGGGGTGGAATGGATGCCTATGTCTTCGGATATGCAGAGCTGATAGACCAAACATATCTATCTATCTATCTATCTATCTATCTATCTATCTATCTATCTATCTATCTATCTATCTACCTACCTACCTACCTACCTACCTACCTACCTACCTACCTATCTATCCATCTATCTATCTATCTATCTGTCTATCTATCTGTCTATCTATCTATCTATCTATCTATCTATCTATCTATCCGCATACATACATAAAAACCTAGTATTATGTACAATAAATAATGACTTCGAATGCTTCATGCAGCCAAGATAGGTTTGTTGTTGCTTGTCCGATTGTCCACATTTCATGGCCACCCAGCACTCTTACTTGCTTACTTGCTTACTTGCTTACTTACTTGCTTACTTACTTGCTTGCTTACTTGCTTGCTTACTTGCTTGCTTACTTGCTTGCTTACTTGCTTGCTTACTTGCTTGCTTGCTTGCTACTAGCTTGCTTACTTGCTTGTTTACTTACTTCCTTTCTTGCTTGCTTACTTTTATGTATATATATATAATGTATGTATATATAATATATACAATATATATATACATTTATTATTATTATTATTATTATTATTATCATTATTATTATTATTATCATTATTATTATTATTATTATTATTATTTGCCACCAGTATTTTCATTGAACATACCGGTCCGTCTGGAAGTGTTGGAACTGCCCTTGCGGGGGTGTCATTAGAGCCTATCGTCAATTCTTCGTACTCCCCTCACGGGTGAGACGATGGAGGCGCATGTGCAGATTTGCATCAGCCATTGACAGAGAAGCACTATTATTATTATTATTATTATTATTATTATTATTATTATTATTATTATTATTTGGACACCGTGATAGCCCAGTGGTCAAGTTCTACCATCTGAGCCCTGTCGCCAGTTCGATTCCCGTCGGTGCCACCAGTATTTTCATTGAACATACCGGTCTATTTCTGGACCAGTATTTTCATTGAACATACCGGCCCGTCTGGAAGTGTTGGAACTGCCCTTGCGGGGGTGTCATTAGAGCTTATCGTCAATTCTTCGTACTCCCCTCACGGGTGAGACGATGGAGGCGCATGTGCAGAAATGCATCAGCCATTGACAGAGAGGCACTATTATTATTATTATTATTATTATTATTATTATTATTATTATTATTATTATTAGTGGCACCGCGATAGCCCAGTGGTTAAGGTCTACCATCTGGGACCTGTCGCCAGTTCGATTCCCGTCGGTGCCAGTATTTTCAAAGGATATTTTCTTTGAAAGTATTGGTCTGTCTGGAAGGCTTGGAGCTGCCTTGCGGGGGTGTCAGTAGAGCCTATCGTCAAATCTTCGTACTCCCCTCGCGGGTGAGACGATGGAGGCACATGTGCAGAAATGCATTCGCCATTGACTGAGAAGCACTATTATTATTATTATTATTATTATTGTTCAGCCCAATGGCCTTACGGCGTTAAACTATCATGCCAATTTATGAGCATTCGGTAGTATGCTGGGGAGGAGGATCATTGAGGCCTCATAAAGGATCTTTAACTCCGCCATGCTGATTGGTAGCCCAGGACCCAGTTGTCTGCCAAATTGTTATGGATGGGGTTTCGAAGCAGTTCTAGCCGCCATGCTTGGTGTATGCACTTGCACATTCGGCGACGTTTTGCAAGAGGTTACTGGAACTGCGGAGTAACCTTGGCTTAGTGCTGTCTTGCGCTCAGGAGCTCCATCGGTGGCATTGCTTACCAGTCGAGAGACTGGCCAGCAAAGGGGGATTGGAGGACCTCGAACAAGGGTATTGGAGGCTTATGTCCGGACACGGATCGCGCCATGCAGCTGCATCAGTACGCCTTAGAGAAACAATATTATTATTATTATTATTATTACTATTATTATTATTATTATTATTATTATTATTATTATTATTATTATTATTATTATTATTATTATTAGTAAATCTGCCTTGGAGTGTTGACTGTGACATATTTGAGGGAAATCCCGATGAACAAACCTAGTCACACTTGCTAAACAGAGTTCCAGCCCAATGGCCTCAAGGCGTTAAACTGTGACGCCAACTCATAACCCTTTGGTGGTAGATGCTGGGGATGAGGGTCGTTGCGCGCGTAAAAGATCTTAAACTCCGCATATGCTGGTTGATAGCCCAGGACAGCAGACACCAGATTGTTATGGGTGGGGTTTCGAGGCAGCTCTAGCAACCGCGCTTGGTGTATGCACTTGCACATTCGGTGACGTCTTGCAAGAGGTTGCTGGGACTGCGGAATAACCTCGGCTTAGTGCAGTCTTGCCCTCAGGAGCTCCATCGGTGGCCCCGATCATCAGGCGAGAGACTGACACGGGGGGTGGGACCTCGAACAAGGGTATTGGAGGCTTATGTCCGTTGAGGATATGCCATTAGCTGCATCAGTACGCCTCAGATATAGTATTATTATTATTATTATTATTATTATTATTATTATTATTATTGTTATTATTGTTATTATTATTGTTATTATTATTATTATTATTATTATTATTATTATTATTATTGGACACCGTGATAGCCCAGTGGTCAAGTTCTACCATCTGGGCCCTGTCGCCAGTTCGATTCCCGTCGGTGCCACCAGTATTTTCATTGAACATACCGATCCGTCTGGACCAGTATTTTCATTGAACATACCGGCCCGTCTGGAAGTGTTGGAACTGCCCTTGCGGGGGTGTCATTAGAGCTTATCGTCAATTCTTCGTACTCCCCTCACGGGTGAGACGATGGAGGCGCATGTGCAGAAATGCATCAGCCATTGACAGAGAAGCACTATTATTATTATTATTATTATTATTATTAGTATTATTATTATTATTATTATTTGGTATAAAGCTCCTAGAGTAATGTTCTATGCCGTCACTTCCTTTATTCCACCGATTGGTGTGGAGACTTTCCTTATGGAATGGAGGACTGGATGCACATGGCCTTTTGGCTCAGCAATTGGCAGGAGATACACTATTATTATTGTTATTATTATTATTATTATTATTATTATTATTATTCCCTCACGGGTGAGACGATGGAGGCGCATGTGCAGAAATGCATCAGCCATTGACAGAGAAGCACTATTATTATTATTATTATTATTATTATTATTATTATTGTGCAGATTTGCATCAGCCATTGACAGAGAAGCACTATTATATATATATATATATGTATATATATATATATATGTGTGTGTGTGTGTGTGTGTGTGTATGTGTGTGTGTGTGTGTGTATGTGTGTGTGTTTGTGTGTGTGTCTGTGTGTGTATGTGTGTTTGTATGTGTGTGTGTGTGTGTGTGTGTGTGTGTGTGTGTGTGTGTGTGTGTGGGTAGATTGTTGGACGCGAGGCGGCCTGTTGAGGAACCCAACGAACTGCACCAAGCAGAGGGTGCAACACACAGACATAGATATAACATACAAACATACAAACATACAAACTCTGAAGGAACTGCACCAAGCAGAGGTCCAGCCCACATGCACCTCCTCCTACATACATACATACATACATACATACGTACATACATACATACATACATACATACATACATTACATACATTACATACGTACATATATACATACATACATACATACATACATACATCATAACATAACATAACATAACATAACATAACATAACATAACATAGCATGACATAACATAACATAGCATGACATAACTTAACATAACATAATATAACATAACATAACATATAAACATAACATAAACATAACATAAACATAATATAACATTACATATACATATACATATACATATACATATACATATACATATACATATACATGTACATAACATAACATAACATAACATAACATAACATAACATGGCATAAGCGTATACATATACATATACGTATACATATGCGTTTCCATATACATTTACATATACATATACATATGCATATACATATACATATACATATACATATACATATACATATACATGTACATGTACATATACATGTACATGTACATGTATACATGTACATGTACATATAGTACATGTACATGTACATATACATATACATATACATATACATATACATATACAAATACATTTACACATATACATATACATATACATATACATATACACATACACATACACAAACAAACATACACATACACATACACGTGCACATACATATACATATACATATACATATACACATACACATACACATACACATTACACATTACACATTACACATTACACATACATATACACATACATATACATATGCATATACATATACATATACATATACATATACATATACATATACATATGCATATACAAATACATATACAAATACATATACATATACATATACGTATACGTATACGTATACGTATACATATACATATACGTATACGTACACGTATACGTACACGTACACGTATACGTATACGTATACGTATACGTAATACGTATACGTATCGTATACGTATACATATACGTATACGTATACGTATACGTATAATACGTATACGTATACGTATACGTATACGTATAATACGTATACGTATACGTATATACGTATACGTATATACGTATACGTATATACGTATACGTATACACGTATACCTATACACGTATACGTTATACACGTATACGTTATACACGTATACGTTATACACGTATACGTTATACACGTATACGTTATACACGTATACGTTATACACGTATAGTTATACACGTATACGTATACACGTATACGTATACGTATACGTATACGTATACGTATACGTATAATACGTATACGTATACGTATAATACGTATACGTATAATACGAATACGTATACGTATACGTATAATACGTATACGTATACGTATACGTATACGCATACGTATACGTATACGTATGCGTATGCGTATGCGTATACGTATACGTATACGTATACGTGCATATGCATATTCATATACATATATACTTATACATGTACATATACATGTTCATGTACAGATATACTTTTCTACGCAGGCTTGATTCCCTATGAGACGGACATCTATGTCGATGACAAGAAAGTCATCTCCTACAACCACTCGGTCAACAACATGACACATGAAACAGGCACAATAATGCAACAACAGCAACGATCACACAACAACACATCTATGTCTATGTGGATGACAAGAAAGTCATCTCATACAACATTCGGTAAGCATGACATATGAGACAAGCACAAAATGCAACAACAACAACAACAACAACAACAACAACGACAACGACAACGATGACGACAGCAACAACAATAACAACAACAACAACAACAATAATAATAACAACAATGACAACTGTTGTTATTGTTGCTGTTTTTGTTATTGTTGTTATTGTTGTTATTGTTGTTGATGTTGTTGCTCTTGCCGTTGTTGTTGTTGTTGTTGTTGTTGTTGTTGTTGTTGCTCTTGCCGTTGCTGTTGTTGTTGTTGTTGTTGTTGCCGTTGTTGTTGTTGTTGTTGTTGTTGCCGTTGCCGTTGCTATTATTGTTGTTGTTGCTGTTGCTGTTGCTGTTGTTGTTGTTGTTGTTGTTGTTGTTATTGTTCTTCTTGTTGTTTTTGTTGTTTTTGTTGCTGTTGTTGCTGTTGTTGCTGTTGTTGTTGTGTGTCTGCTGCTTGTCAGATTCCTCGCCTGTCCGGCCTGTCTTCCAGCCCCACAGGTCGGTGAAGAGAGAGAGAGAGAGAGAGAGAGAGAGAGAGAGAGAGAAGGGGGGGGATATTGCCCCCCCCCCCCCCCCCCTCCACACACAGACACTCACACACACACACATCCACACACGTAAACTCTCTAACATCCCTCCCTGTCGGTGGCGTGGGGACTAAATCCATTATCTATATCTATATCTATATCTATATCTATATCTATATCTATATCTATATCTATTTCTATACTTCTATCTATATCTATATCTATATCTCTATCTCGATATCTATATCTCTAGCTCGATATCTATATCTATATATCTATATCTATATCTATATCTATATCTATATATCTATATCTATCTATATCTATATCTATATCTATATCTATATCTATATCTATATCTATATCTAAATCTATATCTAAATCTAAATCTATATCTATATCTATATCTATCTATATCTATATCTATATCCATATCTATAGCTAGAGCTAGAGCTAGAGCTAGGGCTAGAGCTAGAGCTAGCGCTATAGCTAGAGCTATAGCTATGGCTCTACCTCTACCTCTACCTCTACATCTACATCTACATATGTATATATATATTATATTATATATATAATATATATAATATATAATATATATAATATATATATATAGATATAATATGAATGTTTAGAGCTGGAGAGCACGTCCTTGGTGGTGGCGTGGGGACTGGACCTCTTCCTCGTGCGGGTAGCTATCTATCTATCTATCTATCTATCTATCTATCTATCTATCTATCTATCTATCCATCCATCCATCCATCCATCTATCTATCTATCTATTAGGTGACGCCGTCGGGGTTTTTTGACCTTCTGGACCCCGACTTCAACCACCACTTCCTGGTGCTGACCGTCACCTCGGTGCTGCTGCTGCTGCTAGTCACCAGTAACCACTCTCTTACCTACCTACTTATCTATCTATCTATCTATCTATCTATCTATCTATCTATCTACCTACCTACCTACCTACCTACCTGCCTACTTACCTATCTGTCTGTCTGTCTGTCTGTCTATTTATTTATCTATCTATCTATCTATCTATCTATCCATCTATCTATTTATCTATCTATCTATCTGTCTGTCTATCTGTCTGTCTGTCTATCTATCTATCTATCTATCTATCTATCTATCCTACCTACCTACCTACCTACCTGCCTACCTATCTATCTATCTATCTATCTATCTATCCATTTATCTATCTATCTATCTATCTATCTATCTATCTGTCTATCTATCTATCTATCTATCTATCATCACTTGCTCGTGCTGACCGTCACCGCCGTGCTCACGCATGACCCTCCTACTCAGCACCACCATCTAATGATTTTATCTATCTATCTATCTGTCTATCTATCTATCTATCTATCTATCTATCTATCTACCTATCTATCTATTTATCTACCTACCTACCTACTTACCTACCTACCTACCTACTTATCTACTTATCTTTCTGTCTATCTACAATGTCTCTCAAGGAAACTTGTTACTCCATCTTACGAGAAAACACTTACTAATCCTGCGCATTGATGTCACTGAAAGACACCATATCAAGGCATGCACACGTGTTTTGTTTTGTTTCTTTGCAGATGTGTTGAGCAAGCGAAAGACTCTAGAGCTTGCCTGGGCCTAAAGCTTTTGTAACAGTCTTGACCTCTTGATCCAGTTGGCAAGAACGCTCTGTAAACTTTTTATATTGACAGGATTCTAAATAGCCGCGATGACTTTAGTTTTTGTCTGTCAGTCCAAGCTGAGAAGCACCCGCTGCATCGGGCGGCCAGGGCGCGGCGTCGAGTTGGACCGCGACCACTGTTGAATCAGTGTTCACGGCAAAACGATTGAAGCCGTTATTGTCTGTTTCACGGTTTCAAGGGTTTGCGGCCCTTGGCAGCATCGAATCAGATTTCATTTATATTCAACTAATACATTGACTTAGACTTGACTCGAACTGGCCAGATCAGTTGCCACGTCAGTGCCGGTCATCTCAGTGCGAATTAGTACTGTATTACAGTTGAAAAAAAAAATTAACGCGTGTAGTATAGTATTACCCGACCTTACCCAGGGTGATCATAGTATTATATAATAATAAGCTTATCAATATTAAAACCGAAACATGAACTACTACCTATGATAACTGCCCAAGGACCAGGACCTGTTCCACAACTTAGCACTGACCAAAAAACCAACTTGACTGAACTTTAATTAATCTTCACGGTAAAAGTAAAGTATATTGGAGAAAATTTGCGGCCGGGGAGGGTGCCATGGGGTGGTTGTTTCATGTATTTATGTTTTTTTTTTTTTTTTTTTTTTTTTTTTTTTTTTTTTTTTTTTTTTTTTTTTTTTGTTGCAAAGTTACTTATCAATGTGTTAATAAAAGTACGATATCATTTAGGTTTATTTTCGGAGACGGTCAGCCAGGATACTTCAAGTGGTAAAGTTATTTAATGAAGCAGGTATTAATATACACTACCAAGTTATTTAATGAAGGTGTGCAAAGAAAGAGAAAGCAAGAAAGAAAAAGAAAGAAACAAAGAAAATTTTGAACTTGAGAAAGAAAGAAAGAAAGAATTGAGTTAGACTACTGTTATTAATAAAGCAATCTATGATAGCAACTACTCTTTCAACATACAACAACAACTTTAATGAGAAAAGGCGCCAACAGACGCGCCACGTAACTTGACTGGCCGGATCATAAGTAATGGCTCTAACGACACCGTTACTCCGATACGGCCGGTCCATAACTAATAATTAATTATTAGTTCCAACACTCCCCGGGCCCTGGAACAAAGTAAATTAATATTAAGTTACTGCCGTTCCTAATTAAGTTACGTCTCCTATTACTATTTTGTGAAACATTAGAAAACACAAACTCAAAACATATTCTCTTACCCTCTCTCTCTCCGAGAAGTAATGTTGGGGTTGGCTACCCTCCTATCCACAGCGAGTACGTATCGACTAGAGTACGTACAACGCACCGGACCTGTGGTATATTCGGGCCTACCCAACGAGAAGCAGATTGACTCCCTACTCTCCCTATCTCGCAAATGAGTAAGAGAAGTATGCGATAATTACATATATATGGATCATATACGAATACAGAGATATGATAATAACTTCAAAAGAAGTAGTAACATATATATGTGATAAATATATGAAAAATATATATGTGTATATCTAATATACATTCGCATATGATCATAATATGAAAACTAAAATTTTGAAGCGCTTCCCGTAAGGGGGTATGTAAAAGTAACAAAAGTAATATAATATATATCACAAATAAAAATATCTGTAATTATCAGCTGGTCTGGGGGTCGGGTAGATGCCCGGGGCCTATCAAGACATATAGTCTGATCAATCGCCCTTGGTCTACCTCTTATCGATTTTTATGTGTATAGTGTGATTACAACAAGGTTTATGGTATTTACGCAATATAATCTATAAGGTAGTGCGTGTTCCCGAGCTTGTTCCCGAGCTTACGCCAGCACGGGAACACACACATACTTAGCAAGTTTTCGGGGTTCGAATCAACCTTCGCTGCGGCGCTTCTCATCCTCCCCCTCAACTTTGTAAAATTATGCGACTGAATGATTACTACAACTTAACGGGGGGGGGGGGGGGAAGGAAAGAGAGAGGTGAAATTCCAGGCATCCTCCATGTTTTCCAGGGTCTCTGACTCGAATCGCTACCGCGCCTCAAACTATTCGAGGTTGAGGGTCGGCAGCACTTTCAACAGCTCTGGTAGCATGGGTCCACCCGCTCAAATTACCTATATCACTCCCCTCGATGTACAGTATGCGAGAAATATAATATACGAGAATTAATACAATCCGCTTCTGAGAATATAGTTATAGATGATTATAGCGTGAATATTTACGCGGGAAATACCCGGTACTTACAACGCGACTTTAACACCAAACTTTGCGAGAAATTCTTTCACCAACTTCACCGAGATTTGGTCAGCCAGGTAATTGAATTTTTCGTACGTGAAATTTATTTTGGTAAATAGATCCGCGATGTTTTCCTCCGTCGGTACCCGGAACAACTTGACGACTCCCTCCTTAACCAACTTTGGAGCAGGTGGTACCTGACATCGATATGTTTGGTTCTGGATTCCCCTAACCCCTTTCTGAGAGGATGATAGTCCCCTCATTGTCCTCGAACAAGGGGGTGAAACCTCTTATGGGCAAACCGATGTCACGGAGAGACTGCCTTAAAGCAAGCAACTCCCTTACCGCTTCGTTAGCGGATACGGTCTCCGACTCAAGGGTAGATTGAGCTATTACAGTTTGAAGTTTAGAGAACCATGCCACCGGTGCCCCGTTGAAGAGAAAGATGTACCCAGAACGGGACTTCCTTGTAACCTTTTCTCCGGCAAAATCTGAGTCGACGTATCCCACGAGGGGGTGTTCGTCTATCAGTCTTTCGACATTGGCGATAACGGGGACGTTGAAAGCATTGATTTCTGTGGCTTCACATGAGTAAAGCTCAAGTGCCTTTTCTGCGGCTGATGATCCTTCGGCCGGTTTCCATGAATTGGGGGTTTTGGGGACAAAGAATCCTTCCGTCAACATCTTGACTAGCCTCCTATCACCCCGTTTGAAGTATAGGGCTCTCGGGGTCAGCAGCCACAGAAACATACGGTGAACCATGGCATAAGATATTTCAGGGGATGGGACTTGTTGTTTTGCAGCTATACTCAGAGGACAGATCAAGAGAGGTCGGGTGTGAACAGCAAGGAAGATAAGCATGCCAATCAAACATCTAAGGGTCGTATTTGAGCAAACGGTGACCAACTTTCAGGGAGGCAGGGTATTCAGAGATGAAAGGGGTTTTAGCAGGCACCTCCTTCATATAATCTAACTAGTCTAAGATGAAAAGTTCATATTTTCGTTGATGCAGTAAGATCCCTTTCTCAGATTGGACAATCTGGATGTTTTTGAATTCCGTGGCCTTCCCTAAGTTTTTACACCTGAACCCATGCTTCTTCATGCTCTCTACAAGACTTATGTGTTTGGATTCATCAGCGGCATGCAGACCATCATCTACATGAAAAGAGAGAAGCTGCGTACTTATGGGGTCCTTGGCATGTTTGATAAAAGAAGCCAGGTCAAGGGAGAAAGTAATAAAAGCTTGCTTCCCGACTAACTCCTTTAGCATCAAATCATACCATAATCTTCCCGCCTCAGGATGACCATGAAGGGCCTTCCGGAGGAGCCAAACAAAACCTTCTCTCTCAAAACCCGGGGGGGGGGGGGGTTTACTTAGATGGCATAAGGCATTTGGCATGTAAGTATGCGGTGGTGAAGTCAATTAACCACAAGTCTCTTCCGAAGCAGGCAGCATAGGCAATGATAAGGATAAGAAGGATAGTACGATGATGAGCGGTAGGTGAGTATGTGCGCTTGGGATCATATTGCAATCCCGCTTTCAGGAGGTCCCCCTTAGGGTGATTCTAGCTTTGTAATATTCGTCGCTTGTTCCCTGTTGCTTAACAGTGTCTATCCATTTTAGGGGAATAATGGGAGTGCCTGACTTCCTCGCCTCGCTCTCCTTCCTCCATTCAAAAGCTTTGAGCTCTTCTTGCTGCCTGACTTCTGTCTCTCTCGCTTGTCTCCTATCTTTCGGCTTCTGCACGACGGGAAATTCCGGAATTTGCTCGGTGACCAGGCAATAATTGATTCTCTCTTCTTTCGCACAGACGGAGATATGTTTATTTCTGGTTCTCCCGTGGATTACGTTCTCCTGAGAAATGTTTCCTTGCTCATGAGATCTCCATCCCGGGGGATGTTTGTCCTTTTCCGCAGCTATCCTAACTCTCTCCCCGGCATGGCCGAATTCACTGGTTACATTGGGGTCGTGACGTGCCGGTTCGATAATAGCCTGTGGTACAAGAGAAGGGGGGGCTGCTCCCCCTGAAATCTCGTACTTTAAAATCTCAGAATCTATTATCTTCTCCGTAACGCCATCATCAAACTTAACGTGGTGGGCTGGGAACCGTTTATTCCTCCTGAAAACCGGGGCAGTCGGGGCAAGAGTAACTCCCTTTCGCAAAGTAGAATCCCACTTACCTCCATAAGTGGATTTGGCCCACTCTTCCCCGAAAGCTCGTGCCGGGATCTGAACGATTCTCCCAGACAAAATGACTTTAAGTTTAGTTTTCTCCCCCCCTCTTTCCCGCTACCTTGACACCTTTCTCCCCCTGATTCATGCTTTTTATATCTCGTGAAGACGGAGTAGGGGGAATGAGATCAGGGAGATTACTGAAATCTTGACTTTTGATATCGTTTTCGTCACTATCGCTAGCAACGATCACCGAATCGTCATCACTTTCAGGTCCTTTCTGAGATGTCATGGACGTAATTGGGGCGTTCTCTGTACTTTCATTATTGCTAGCAGCAACTACGGCAGGTGGGGTACAAGTACTATGAGTAGCTACTGGTGCATCAACGCTAACATTCTCTTTTGGTGGTGTGTTAACTGGGGACAGAACAGCAGAGGGTGTGGTCGATTTCCATCCGACCGAAAACATACCCTCCTGCTGTTCCTTCGAGGTCTTTGGAAGCCTCTCGCTTGCCCAGTCTCCGTACATCGAACATAACATCCCGGACATTACCGTGTATTATGCGCGCGACGGGATCATAAACACGATAATACCCGGTATTACGTTCGTAACCTAAAAAGATAACTTTCTTTCCTCTCTCGCCTTTCCCCCGCTGAGCCTTAACCTTCATCACTGCAGCACACCCCGTGGGTCGGAGGTGTAGGTATGGTTTCCGGCGGTGAATGACTTCGAAAGGGGACTTACCCTTAAAGGGTCCTTTGGCTATCGGGAGGAGGTTGTTAATATAAGTGGCGTTCCTTTCCATCTCCGTCCAAAATTTTGGAGGGAGCTCAGACCACTGAGCATCGCCCTTGCAGGCCCACCGTTGGTTTGGTGGGACCTTTCTATCTTTGAGACTGCCTGCTTCTCCGCGGTTGGAGCCTCAATTAAGATAGGCTGATTAACATTAACCCACTCCTGAAAGGTATCATATCGACCATATTCTTGGTCACAGGTAATAAATTTGACTTTCCGGTTTGTATGTCTTTCGAAGAAAGCAACGGCCTTAACAAAACACTGAAAAAATTCATTCTTATGACGTAAATAATAGTTGAGCTCGAAATTTGAAGCGAGACATTTGACCGTGAATTTGTATCGCTTACCATCCCATGATATCGTATTCCACCATCCTTGTGTGTCCATTGAAATATGAACCCCGGAATGACGTTCAACAATGTGATGGTTTTTGTGAAAATGAGGTGCTTTCTTTCTCTTATTCCTTAAACAATACTCGCACTTCATAATCCTTTCTCGCCATCCTACCCCTACTATCTTCACCCCCATATAGTGAGCCATTCTTTCCATAGCCTTCACCCCTCTATGCTTACACATTCGGTGGAAGACGGTGGCGTGTATATGCTCACTATGTGTGGGTCGGACAACAGGATTCAATGCTTTTGACATTCGGCAACCAACATCATGTTCTTGAGTTCGTGAGGTGTGCGAACATACATCATTTGGCATGACCAAGCACAAGCCAAACTCTGCGAACAATTCTCACCCTTCTCCGTATTTATTTCGCAAGACAACGGGACATATGATTTACTGTCGCGACACCTCACATGAACATGGGACATCATTGCAACATAAATCATCGTACACGGGAAGGGTTGTTGGTTGTGTAGGACGGCGAGGGGGAAGTCAGAATGTGACGGTAGAGGACGATGATCCCTCTTTCTCTACCTTCACATTCTGCTTTTCAAGAGGGACTGGTTCGTATCGTTGATTTGGGTCTAGAGGGGACATTCCCGGGGGATCAAAGACGAACGGGTTGTTAGGCAAAGATCTGCCCCTAGCTACAATCTGTTTTTCGTCGATATGGATTGGGGACTTGAGCACAAGCACTTGGTTGTTTTGATGGACTACTGCCAGTCCTTGTTTCAGCCAAGCCGAGGTGGCGACTAAACCGTAACTCAAATGAGGGTTGTATGTCGTGTGTGAATCATACACCTGAACCGGTTCTCCGTTTGCTCCAGAAAGTTACATATTAAGACTTTCCCTTTGTACTCCGTCTTAATACTTCCCTTCGCAATTTTGAACTTTTGAGGGTTATGTTTCAATCTCACGAATACATCCTTATAGGGTGATTGGGACTCACTAGCCCCACTATCGTCTACCCACACCATCTCCGCCATAGTCTTTTCTGGTGTCTCTCCCTCATCTCCCTCGCTCTCATGCATCATTATCGCGCAATCTTTCTCAGATGGGGGTGAGGTGTTTGAGTTGGGGTTCGACGATGTGCTAGGTCTTGATGGGGGGATATCTCGTACGTTCTCCCCCTCTATCCCTATCCTTTGCCAGTATTTCCGGTATTCTAGTAGTCGAGTTCTGAGGTGAGGAAATGCCGCAACGAGCCCTCTCGCAAAAGGGTTGTTCCATTTATGGGCCATGGAAATAACGAAACATTCAATATCCACGTAAAATTCAAGGTAGAAATCGTTGACCTCCCCGTCTCTTCCGGTAATAAGAGAATCCCTCACCTCTATCTCTCTAGCACCCTCTGCTAACGCACCGAACAGTCTATGTATCTCTCCAATAGATGGTATCCCCCAGTTATCACATCTTCCCCTCATCCCATCTCCACGCAATCGTGGGGTCTCGCCTAATCCTTTCTCTCTCTAACTCTCTCTCCCTCCCCTCGTACATTGCACTAGGTGCAAGGCGTGGTGAAGGTCTCTCTAAATCTCTCTCTTTCTCCTCGTACATCTCGCTAGGTGCAAGGCGTGATGAAGGGGAATGCGTGATACGACGAACAGACATTGGGCGTGCTCTTTTGTTCTCCCCCTCTTCTCCCCCTGCCTCATCCTCAACGCTCTTACTAATCTCTTTCTTAGAGTTTGAGCGTTGTACAGATGATGCAGTGGAAGAAGAGGAAGACTTTTGAGGAGTAGCATAAGAGATGGTTTCGTCATCGTCTTCGTCTGTCATCGCTTCCCCCTCACTTCTCTCTCTTCTTTGGTTGTTTGCCCCTACTGCAGCCTCAACGCTCTTACTCGTTTCAATATTTGAGTCAGAACGTTGTACAGTTGAAGTAGGGAGATTATGTCTTGTGAAAGAAGATGATGAAGCACTAGAGCTCTGAGGAGAGACATGTCTAGATGGTGATGTGTGTGAGGAAGATGACGTGAGAGGGTCAGACTGAACAGGGGGGGGGGGGGATATTCATCTGTCCTAATCCACTGACGTATAATCCAGTCCATAGGGGCCACCATTAACCCGCAATACCATGGTGTACCCCCCGCATTCAGCTGTTCCCTAATTACTACTAATAAGTCTTCCCTATTTCGCTCACAGCTGATATGGTGGGAACAAAAATCACAGCCCCGTTTTTCCATCCTCTGGGCACATTCACCACCTGATTTGGTTTTACCCCGGGCGGCTCCTACTTTTAAATGAACAACGTGCATTGTTTGAGGTAAACCCTTCACATTGTTTTGAGTTGAAATATTGTATTTCACCTGAGGGGGTCTGCCCACAGATTGAGCGATGGTCCATAGTCCTCACGTAGGTGAAAATAAATAGAATTCCGGGACTTCATTAGGACTTTCCTGTATCCTCCCTTGACACGACGAAGCCCCCATCCCTCCTCCATAGGATATATTACCCCAAGAGGTGTGGGATCGCCCATCATGTCAAGAAAATTGACGAAACGGTTATCTTTCAGGAGAGGAACAAAAGGAGTAGATCGAGGGACACGGGGGGGAGCAGACATATCTTGTGCGCGCGTGTTGCTCATTTCCTTCTTGTCCTTCAATTCTGATGTGTGGGGTGGCGGTGGTTGTTGTTCAAAAGAGGAAGTGGGTGGGGTGTTGTCGAGTGAGGGAATTGTTTCTTCTTCGTCTGTTTCCTCTCTCTTCATCATATCTATGCTTAACATATGATTGATGTACCCTATTTCCCCTACTCCCTCCTCACCTCCATCCTCATCATGAGTACTAGACTCTTCGTCTGAATCATGAGCTTCGGACTCCTCTTCTTCTTCTTCAGAACTACCAGAAGAAGAGGAGTCAGAACCTCCTGCGTTCAGACTAATCGTCTTTGTCTTTGCTGTTTTCTTCTTAATGAAATCAGATGATTTCAACTTCCTTTTCTCCTTCCCTACCTCTTTCTTCTGTCGTCTCATCTTTCTCTTCCCTTTACTGCCCTCCTTACTCTTATCTGTCCTGGTCAGACTCAGCTCTCCTACCCCTTTTGCTAAGTTGACTATTCTTGCTGCCTTCTTCCTTATGGGGCAATTCACTGGGACATGTCCGTCTCGAGGGCACTCGGGAAGATTACAGGGGACAATGCAAATCTTGATTTGATGATCCCCATGACAGTTGTAACAACCTTGGGATGCCTTACCAGCTTGGTTTCCCACAAGGTTGACTGTTATGGGGTCGTTCTTAGTACCCACACCAGATGAAGTTTTAGACGAAAGGAACGGAAACCGCCCCCTGACGAGTAAAGCTTCTTCATTTTGTTTTTGGATTCCTCTGTTTGAGCAACCTGTTCAATTACTTTTACAAAGGATTCCCAACCCGGTCGTTCCTCCGGAAGGAGGCTGGTAACCTTGTTGCGAAAACTATCGAACTCAGTCAGGTGTTCTATCTTTTTCATGACCATTTCGATCTTTACTAGTTCTGGGTATGGGACCTTCATGACTGACTCTTGATCGGCAATGTTGCTGTGGAAGAGGGTCAACCATGGTCTTACGTCTTGAACCTTTTTGGGGTAAGAAAGGTCAAGGAAGTCTTGTCTTTCTTTCCATTTAACAAGATCAAGACCTCCGTATCTCTTTCTCAGTGCCATGAAACATTCGACCCATCAGATCCCGCTGTTCTGATAACAGACATTGCTTCCTTCTCCTTGCAGCAGCACTGAATTAAAAGAGCAAAGATAAATCGGTTATGTTTCAGTTTATCTCTTCTTCAACCTGCTGGTAGTACTTAATTGTAGCAAAAGATGTAATAAGAGGGTTCGGTCTAGATGCGGTAGTTAGTATAGGGACGAACTATCCTCAGGCTCTTTATGCTCAGCAGTTTCTGTGGAAGGAGAAGGATCAGGCAAAGCAGAGCTAGTTCTAGCTTCTTGTTCCTTTTTGACAGATAAGGCAGAACTGGAGGAAGAGCTGATAGGTTCTTTCTTTACAGCAGCTGTAGATTTCTTACCCTCTGTCCTATCTTGACTCTCGTCCTCGCTATCTCCGGAAGGTGAAAGAGGTGGTTCAGTAGGTAGATTGAAAGAAACTGTCAGCTTTGCTTGTGTAAACAGAGGGTGTCGTTTGTGGGGGGGTAGCTCCCCTATCGCTAAGGGGTCATAGATCGCCAGAACAGCAAGGAACCCATATTCCCAATTATCACAATCTGGGTCTCTGCTGTTAAATGGCGCTGGGTCCACTTTAAACCCTCTGTTCATCGACATTCTAAACATGGTGTTTGCCATGTTGGACCAAAGTGCGGAAGGTAGGAGCTAAACTCAGCTACCAATAAAATTCCTACAATTAAGTAGAAATGGAGGAATAGTTATTAGGGATGAAATGAGTTGATGTGTCTATGCTATGCTGACTAGCCAATAGATACGTTTGCGGTGGGTGCCTTCTGCCTACCCACGGAATGATGTCGACTGCCTGCAGCACGTCGATCCTCGCACTTTTCTGTTGAAGGCCTAATGCCTCTCCTTTCAGACTAAGTGCAACTGATTAAAGCTGTTGGCGCAGAGTTCGCTAACCAAGGCTCGATAACCTGTTAGACTACTGTTATTAATAAAGCAATCTATGATAGCAACTACACTCTCAACATACAACAACAACTTTAATGAGAAAAGGCGCCAACAGACGCGCCACGTAACTTGACTGGCCGGATCATAAGTAATGGCTCTAACGACACCGTTACTCCGATACGGCCGGTCCATAACTAATAATTAATTATTAGCTCCAACAACCTGAGGCTGAGGCTCACACTTGGTTCAATGTTTGCGTTAGCAGGTACAATAAAGAAACAAAGAATTTTTTCATGCTCCTCAGTGTGACATATTGTAATTCATCATTGCGAGGAGTCTCCAGGGCAGTTTGAATTTGTATATTAAATACAATGTTTTAAATGTAATTCAAGTTTCAGTAGTGTTTTGTGATAGTAAAGGTATAATCAGTAGTATAATATTAAATACAATGAAGATTGAAAAGTTATTTCCAGTTCCGAAGCAACTTGAAAATAAATTCAATTTACACTGATTTCAGTTCCAAGGGTTGCTGGTCCACGACTTGTCCTCAGCCACGGCGGCTACGGAAGCGGGAGCGGAGTTCCATTCGAATGCATGGCGTTCAGAGATAGAACTATTCCAGAGATAGTTCTTTGGCATGAACTCAGACAAAGTTCTCTCTCTTGGGGTGTTCGACATACCGCCTGCTAAGCCTCCGATCATCTAAAATAAATACAGCTGAGTTTAAATACCGTCCGCATTATATTAACTTGAATAATTATAGCCTATGGTTTCAAGTTAATAAGCAGCCTGAGACCGCCAATGACTCAAAATACGACTCTGCGTATTTTTCCTTTTATATTACTTGAATATAAGGAAAAAATGCATCCTTTAATATTCTCAGTAGTAATCGAATCAGCTCTCCACGAGGAAACGCTCATGACCGGCTCAAATAAAATTATCAGGTTTTACATTTCGAGACATTTCGAGTCAAACAAAAATATTTTGAGTCATTGCAGTGATGTCTGTTTATTAAAAATCTAAAAATCTTTTTAATAAAATGCGGACGGTATTTAATTGTGAAACTCGCTTCAGGAACTAGGAAAACAACACAAGTGTCAAAGTTAATAATTAAAATTGAAAGTTGAGGAAAAATCGTGGGAAAAAAGGAAAAGAGAAAAAAAACTAGTTTTTATCTTTCTGTTCTCATTAAACCTTGCTTACTTAATAATAATAATAATAATAATAATAATAATAATAATAATATTAATAATAATAATAATAATAATAATAATAGTGCTTCTCTGTCAATGGCTGATGCATTTCTGCACATGCGCCTCCATCGTCTCACCCGTGAGGGGAGTACGAAGAATTGACGATAAGCTCTAATGACACCCCCGCAAGGGCAGTTCCAACACTTCCAGACGGGCCGGTATGTTCAATGAAAATACTGGTCCAGATGGATCGGTATGTTCAATGAAAATACTGGTGGCACCGACGGGAATCGAACTGGCGACAGGGCCCAGATGGTAGAACTTGACCACTGGGCTATCACGGTGTCCATAATAATAATAATAATAATAATAATAATAATAATAATAATAATAATAATAATAATAATAATAATAGTGCTTCTCTGTCAATGGCTGATGCAAATCTGCACATGCGCCTCCATCGTCTCACCCGTGAGGGGAGTACGAAGAATTGACGATAGGCTCTAATGACACCCCCGCACGGGCAGTTCCAACACTTCCAGACGGACCAATAATAATAATAATAATAATAATAATAATAATAATAATAATAATAATAATAATAATAATAATAATAATAGTGCTTCTCAGTCAATGGCGAATGCATTTCTGCACATGTGCCTCCATCGTCTCACCCGCGAGGGGAGTACGAAGATTTGACGATAGGCTCTACTGACACCCCCGCAAGGCAGCTCCAAGCCTTACAGACAGACCAATACTTTCAAAGAAAATATCCTTTGAAAATACTGGCACCGACGGGAATCGAACTGGCGACAGGTCCCAGATGGTAGACCTTAACCACTGGGCTATCGCGGTGCCACTAATAATAACTTAATAATAATAATAATAATAATAGTGCCTCTCTGTCAATGGCTGATGCATTTCTGCACATGCGCCTCCATCGTCTCATCCGTGAGGGGAGTACGAAGAATTGACGATAAGCTCTAATGACACCCCCGCAAGGGCAGTTCCAACACTTCCAGACGGGCCGGTATGTTCAATGAAAATACTGGTCCAGACGGATCGGTATGTTCAATGAAAATACTGGTGGCACCGACGGGAATCGAACTGGCGACAGGGCCCAGATGGTAGAACTTGACCACTGGGCTATCACGGTGCCCAATAATAATAATAATAATAATAATAATAATAATAGTGTATCTCCTGCCAATTGCTGAGCCAAAAGGCCATGTGCATCCAGTCCTCCATTCCATAAGGAAAGTCTCCACACCAATCGGTGGAATAAAGGAAGTGACGGCATAGAACATTACTCTAGGAGCTTTATACCAATCAGCCCATGGAAAGGACCGATGGCCTATGTACTCCCTAATAATAATAATAATAATAATAATAATAATAATAATAATAATAATAATAATAGTGCTTCTCTGTCAATGGCTGATGCATTTCTGCACATGCGCCTCCATCGTCTCACCCGTGAGGGGAGTACGAAGAATTGACGATAAGCTCTAATGACACCCCCGCAAGGGCAGTTCCAACACTTCCAGACGGGCCGGTATGTTCAATGAAAATACTGGTCCAGAAATAGACCGGTATGTTCAATGAAAATACTGGTGGCACCGACGGGAATCGAACTGGCGACAGGGCCCAGAATAATAATAATAATAATAATAATAATAATAATAATAATAATAATAATAATAATAATAATAATAATAATAATACTACTATATCTGAGGCGTACTGATGCAGCTAATGGCATATCCTCAACGGACATAAGCCTCCAATACCCTTGTTCGAGGTCCTCCACCCCCCCGTGTCAGTCTCTCGCCTGATGATCGGGGCCACCGATGGAGCTCCTGAGGGCAAGACTGCACTAAGCCGAGGTTATTCCGCAGTCCCAGCAACCTCTTGCAAGACGTCACCGAATGTGCAAGTGCATACACCAAGCGCGGTTGCTAGAGCTGCCTCGAAACCCCACCCATAACAATCTGGTGTCTGCTGGGTCCTGGGCTATCAACCAGCATATGCGGAGTTTAAGATCTTTTACGCGCGCAACGACCCTCCTCCCCAGCATCTACCACCAAAGGGTTATGAGTTGGCGTCACAGTTTAACGCCTTGAGGCCATTGGGCTGGAACTCTGTTTAGCAAGTGTGACTAATAATAATAATAATAATAATAATAATAATAATAATAATAATAATAGTGCTTCTCTGTCAATGGCTGATGCATTTCTGCACATGCGTCTCCATCGTCTCACCCGTGAGGGGAGTACGAAGAATTGACGATAAGCTCTAATGACACCCCCGCAAGGGCAGTTCCAACACTTCCAGACGGGCCGGTATGTTCAATGAAAATACTGGTCCAGACGGATCGGTATGTTCAATGAAAATACTGGTGGTACCGACGGGAATCGAACTGGCGACAGGGCCCAGATGGTAGAACTTGACCACTGGGCTATCACGGTGTCCATAATAATAATAATAATAATAATAGTAATAATAACAGTCATAATAATAATAGTAGTAGTAGTAGTAGTAGTAGTAGTAGTAGTAGTAATAATGATAATAATAATAATATGTATATATTGATCTGTCATGGCTGAGCCCGGGGGCCATGCGCCTCCATCCCTCGACCCAACAGGGACTACAGTGAGTATGTTGGGGAGGGAAGAGTGACTCTAACCATCCTGCATAGAAGGCCCCAAAAGGAAGTCCCTACTACCCGCACAGTGTCGGGTACCTTGCAGGAAATCAACTACAAATGATTGATCTTCCCCGCGTGAGAGCTCCACGAGACTGGGTAGGTCCCGCATGGAGGTACTCACAGGGGTAGCAGACATTTCACCCGGTCTGCCAGCGCATGAGGACGTTTTGTGGTAAGTGTCTGGGACGCCTCGAAACCCGTCACCACCCCTAGATCGCGGAATGTAAATACCCCTTTGATCCCACGTGGTGTATGTCTTATAAAAAACAACACAATGACATGGCCTCGGAACCAACGCAACAACATAGCCTCGGAACCCACATCGACATAGCCTCGGAACCCACACAACAGAGCCTCAGAACCAACACAACAACATAGCCTCGGAACCAACACAACAACATAGCCTCGGAGCCAACACAACGACATAGCCTCGAAACCAGTGGGAAGAGGCCCAACCACCTCCTCTTCCCGTGGGGTGCCATACTGTGCACCCCTCCATAATAATAATAATAATAATAATAATAATAATAATAATAATAATAATAATAATAATAATAATAATAATAATAATAATAATGATAATAATAATAATAATAGTGCTTCTCTGTCAATGGCTGATGCAAATCTGCACATGCGCCTCCATCGTCTCACCCGTGAGGGGAGTACGAAGAATTGACGATAGGCTCTAATGACACCCCCGCAAGGGCAGTTCCAACACTTCCAGACGGACCGGTATGTTCAATGAAAATACTGGTTGCACCGACGGGAATCGAACTGGAATAATAATAATAATAATAATAATAATAGTGCTTCTCTGTCAATGGCTGATGCATTTCTGCACATGCGCCTCCATCGTCTCACCCGTGAGGGGAGTACGAAGAATTGACGATAAGCTCTAATGACACCCCCGCAAGGGCAGTTCCAACACTTCCAGACGGGCCGGTATGTTCAATGAAAATACTGGTCCAGAAATAGACCGGTATGTTCAATGAAAATACTGGTGGCACCGACGGGAATCGAACTGGCGACAGGGCCCAGATGGTAGAACTTGACCACTGGGCTATCACGGTGTCCAAATAATAATAATAATAATAATGATAATAACAATAACAATAATAATAACAATAATAATAGTAATAATAATAATAATAATAATATGTATGTATCGTCTGCCAATTGCTGAGCCAAAAGGCCATGTGCATCCAGTCCTCCATTCCATAAGGAAAGTCTCCACACCAATCGGTGGAATAAAGGAAGTGACGGCATAGAACATTACTCGAGGAGCTTTATACCAATCAGCCCATTGAAAAGGACCAATGGCCTATGTACTCCCTAATAATAATAATAATAATAATAATAATAATAATAATAATAATAATAATAATAATAATAATAATAATAATTTACTTTTAAAACAAAACAGACATGCATACAGATATACATACACACATACATTTACACATACAACAGTTGAACTATAACATAAAACAATAACATTCAAACGATTACATACATACATACATAAATGCATACATACATACATACATACATGCATACACTACATACATCATGATATCACATACATACATACATACATGCATACATGCATACATAACATACATACATACATGCATGTGTGTCAATAAAATGTAC
Source organism: Paulinella micropora (assembly GCA_019918135.1). Classification (NCBI taxonomy): domain Eukaryota; phylum Cercozoa; class Imbricatea; order Euglyphida; family Paulinellidae; genus Paulinella; species Paulinella micropora. The sequence goes on along the minus strand of WBZZ01000922.1, from coordinate 18,150 downwards.
GAATAAAATTCAAACTAGTACATGCATACATACATACATACATGCATGCATGCATACAGTACATACATCATGACATGACATACAAGTACTCATACATACATACATAAATACATACATACATACATACATACATACATGCATACATACATACATGCATGCATGCATGTCAATAAAACGTACGCCCGTACATACATACATACATACATACATACATACATACATACAGACATACAGACATACAGACATACAGACATACACACATACAGACATACAGACATACATACACAGAGAGAGAGAGACAGAGAGAGAGAGAGAGAGAGAGAGAGAAAGGGAACACCAAGCTTGCTCCTTTGTCTACTACCTGAAGGAGAACTCTCCGGATCAATCGACGTATATGGTCAACCACGCCCACTCTCAACTCCCCCCTCTCTCTCTCTTTCTCTCCTTTCTCTCTCTCTCTCTCTCTCTCTCTCTCTCTTTCACTTCTTCTAGATGGAAAAGAAAAGAGAGGGGGGGCCGCCGCACATAAACGACTACACCTTTACAATAACATATATACATAACATAACAACATAATATTAATATCACCGCACAATATATCTAAACAGAAATATTAATTTTAATAACTATAATATAATATTAATACTGAGCAGCTGAATACTAATTTAATGTCGATATCTTCCTTAATACGCTCAACTAGTACTGAATAACTAGGTTTCCACCTTAGATAAAGGTATAACTTACTAGCTATACTTTTCACGTGGACGTTCCCTGAGTCCAATTGTAAAATTGTTCTCTCAATAAAAATGAAGAAGAAGAAGAAGAGAGAGAGATAGATAGATAGAGAGAGAGAGAGAGAGAGAGACAGACAGACAGACAGACAGAGTGGTCTATGTGAATCTCGGCATATTAAACATACATAAAGACAGACAGACAGACAGATCTAGAGAGACAGACAGACAGACACACACACACACACACACACATGTACACACACAAACACTCACACACAGCCAGCCAGCTAGACAGACAGGCAACAAGACAGAGAAGACAGACAAGACAGACAAGACAGACAAGACAGACAAGACAGACAAGACAGACAATACAGACAGGCAGGCAGGCAGGCGGGCAGACTCAGACCTACGAAGGAGGCTCCGAAATTACAAAAAGATAAAGTCAAATTTTTTTTTCCAAGTCACTGTCACTGCGAACTTCACGGGCAGTGGCTTGTTATTTTTGGCCCGCTTTGCGAGCGCCCGAGGTTACCGTGACGGTTTTCTTTTCATTTATTCATCTCAGGGATATGCTGTCATCTGTCTAGTGGTGCACTGGGCTGAGGCTCAAAAGACAGTAGGCTTGCGAGCGTTGTGTGCACAAGACAAAAAAGACTGTGGTTGGTTGTGGTCAAGATCAGAGTATCATGTCGAAGGGGTGGCAGAAATTGAACCCGTCTGCTGTTATCGAAGAGTGAAATAGTAGGCGAAGAATGCAAAAAGAAAGCTTCAGTCAACACAGCTGAAGCAAAGAAGAAAGTCTAGAGCTCCTTATCAAGGATAGTTGTTCAAAGGAAAAAGCCCAAGAAAAGCAATGCAAGAAAAGCTGAAGAGAAAAAGCATCTTCCTTTCCTCCTTCCTTTCTTCCTTCCTTTCTTCCTTCCTTTCCTCCTTCCTTTCCTCCTGGATTCTTGGATTCTTTTTATTTAGAGAGATAATTGTACAATTATAACTCATGGAGTAACTGCTAACAGCTATTGCCTAAAGCAAATCGCTGGCCGATGCAGTGACCAGTGTCTGGGGTTGTAGTTATTAATATATTCAAATTTCGAGTCCGGCGTTACGAGCCTGATTAATTAATAAGCATTGCTTAAGTTCTTTTTTGAATTGGCTTAGTTTGGTTATATGCAAAATATGTTCGGGTAATTTTTTGAATATGTTAGCATTAGTTTGCGTGAAGTGCGGGTCGTTTCTGTCCATACATAGTTTTCTTTTCTTAGCGTAACGAGTGCGATGGTTATGTGCGGTATTAGTGCTAATGTCTTTATTATCATGTATTGGTTGGTGTTTTATTTTTGTTGAGTGTATGTATGGATGCGTTTCGATACATACCCTGTGTATGTATAGGTTATAGATGTCAAGAAGTTTTAGTTGATGTAGAAGAGGGGCAGTGTGGGAGCGCGGGGCTGCTTGCACTAGTAGGGCGTACGATGCGCTTATGGGTATTGACGAGTGGGTGTATATATTTTTTGTTTTTGTCGTGTGTGCCCCATATACTTATATTATATATATGAGGTGTGGGTAGACATGGAAGTAATAAAGTTGTTGCAGGGTACGGAGCTTATTAGCATATGCTAGGATTTGAACCATAGGATGCATTTTGGTAATAACGTTGTGGACTTGTTGGTGATATTTGAGGTTACGGTGCAGTACTATGCCAAGAAGCTTCGCTTGTTGGCATTGTTCTATCACTTGACTATTTATCGCGAGATGGATGTTAAAAGGATGTTTATGGAAAATTGTATATTGAGTTTTAGTTGGGTTAGGAACAAGGTTATTGGTATGGAAGTAGTTGACAAGGCGATCTATTGTATTGCGCGTTTGCAGTGTTGCGCTAGTTTTCGCTGTGATCACCAGTGTGGTGTCGTCAGCGTATAGTGATGTGTCGGGTGATATCATTAATGTATAAAAGGAAAAGGGTAGTTGATAGTGTACTGCCCTGTGGGATTCCATGCGTTATCGTTCGCGGTTGCGAGCGGGCATATTGGGTGTGAACTTGTTGAGTTCTATTGGAGAAATAAGAGGCAAAGAAAGCAAGGGTGCTTTCGCAGAAGTTAAAGTTAGTTTGAGTTTACATATTAGTTTATCGTGTGCGACAGTATCATAGGCCTTGGAAAGGTCTATGTAAAGGGCGAGGACTAGGTCGTGCTTATTTTTACGTGCAATTCTTTTATTTATGATTGTTTGTATGGCCATAGTCGTGGAAGAGTCAGGGCGGAAGGTATATTGGGTATGTGATATTATATTATGGTGTAGCCATAAGTTCTTTATTTATTATGATGTCAAAATTTTTAGCAATAATAGGTAACAGTGAGATCGGGCGGTAGTTGCTAGGTATGCTGCTGTCTTTATTTTATATATTTCTATTACTTGAGTT
>WBZZ01000922.1:0-10000 GCA_019918135.1 Paulinella micropora | reverse complement strand
TCGTGTCTGCACAGACAGAGCTACAGTCAGCCCATGTGTCCTGTGTTGCTGTGTAGTTGCAGCAGAAGAAGGGACGGGCCTGACCTACAGCTGCAACGCCTGCCCCAAGGTTCATGTCTCACCACATACATACAGACAACTCTCATCATCGGCCATCACTTTAATCGGAATTCCTGTAAAATTTTGGCAAAAATAATTTATACTGATGAGACCTTGATGTGGTTGAGGTTGCCCTGAGTATGTACATACGTACCACCCCCCCCCCCCCCCCCCCCCCCCCCCCCCCCCCATCCACGACCACCCCCCCAGACATACACACACACACTTATGCTTGCTGTTGCCGCTAGGTGTTCACCTCTCCTAAATCGCTCAAGGTGCACAGCCTGCAGAACCACAACAGCGCGCGGCCGTACCACTGCAAGTTCTGCTCCAAGTCCTTCCAAACCAACTGGAACCTGAAGGAGCATATTCGCACCCACACGGGCGAACGGCCTTTCCAGTGTACCATCTGTCCCAAGGCCTTCCACACGAAGTGGAATCTGAAGGAGCATTTCCGCACCCACACGGGCGAGCGGCCCTACCCGTGCCAGATGTGCCATAAAGCCTTCACCACTTCTGGCAACCTCAAAGAGCATCAGCGCACACATCTGCGGGGCGCCCTGCGCGAAGCCCGCGGACGCCTGCTGCTGGCCAAGGTGGAGGAAGGTTTGAGAAACGACAGCGTCTCCTCTTCCGCCCAAGACACCTCCCCGGGGAAAAAAGAAGACCCTTTTCAAGACAGCATCATTTCTCGAAACGGGACAGAAGCTATCATCTCTTCAGACGAAGAAGGCGGCGCTCCTTCGCTTGACGACAAAGAAGCTATCAACATCAACTTGACAGACGTGTTGTCGATTAACCTGGCTCATTCAGAGCCTCATGCCCAGGCCAAGTCCCAAAACGTTGCTTGACCATGTGCCTTTTTCTTTCACACAGGTGGGGGAAAAATTTCAAGTCATCGGAAAAAAAAAATCAAATCGTCAGCAGCATGCATTTGTTTCCTATTTTGCCTATCATGGTCGACAAGAGACAAAGAAGCGTTCTTTTTTTCTCTGTGATTCGGATAGCAATATCAAAATCGCTAAAAAGTAGATTTAGTATCGGACGATTCCATAAATGTAGCATGTGACCCTTATATGTATACATAATTTTTCCATTTTCATGCATAGGATTGCCTATCAAACCTTTATAGCACAAAATCACCAATAGTTGATTAAAGTGCTGGAGCGACTGTGTCAGATCACACGGAGCACAGCGACGACTTCTAACTTTTGGTCTCCGCTTTCTCGGTCGATGGTAATGCTACGATAGGTCTGAAGGCACCGTTTGAAAGCTCCAGACAAGGGCTTTCAAAGGACGTTCTCAGCGGTGTCGTAGCTCAAATGTTCATCGAGAAATATGAGTAGAAAGTTGTGATGTTGCCATTTGAACTTCGTGAGGGAAAGGGACTGGGGTTTCACACGCAATTAACTGGGGCCCTGTCAGAAAACGTGCACTCCAAGAAAATACAGCATAATCTGTTACATGACGCCTTCACAGACATCACAAGTATGAATGCGATCCAAATTTGTGTACTTAAGCCACGTTATATTTGTTTCTTAGTGGTAAAAATATTTTGCTTCAATCATGCTGATGGGATGCCCCTCACTCGACACATTTTTTGCCTGGCACAGTAGACTTAAAACAATAATTCTTGTTGACATGTTCAGCTTGCGATCGCATGGCAGTTTTTGGTTTGAGCATTGCTGACGACAGTCAAGTGTCAAAACCATCCAACTTGAGATTGATCGTTCTCGTTCAATATTTGAGATTCGACATATCTGAGTACGTCACTTGAAAGCTTGTCATAAACTTTCAAGTGATAGCTTAGAATTCTTGCAGTCTCTCTCTAGAGGGCGAGAAAGATATAAGGTCAAACTTGGATTACTTGGCCACTTGAGTATCGCTAGTAAGTATTTAACTGTATGAGCGCCATCATTCTCAGCGTTCCACATTCAGTGCAGTGCTCCCCGAATTTCAGTAACACAACCGTCTGTTCCGTACTCGGAGATTTTGCTTGTTTGATGTGTTAGCATTACATATACAGTATTGATATGTACCAACATTTAGATATCACTATATATATATATAATATTAATGTATGTATACATATGTACAAATGGATACATATTGATATTTCATATTAATGTTGATATATATCAAGTTATTAATAATAAATAATGACTATCATGATGTTTGTCCACTGCGACAGCCATATGTTTTTTAGTGCATTTTAAGCGTTGGTAAAACGGGTGCACCTTTTACGTAACGAGTTTTTAACATTTTTTGTTCTGTTTTTTTTTTATAAAGCTGGAATGTTGAATTGTGGCGTCGAAGAATGATTGTCATTTTAACTTTTGAATTGGAATTTGAATTTAAGTGTTAATTAACTGCAAAATGGTCCGGAAACGAAAAATATCACAGTAAAAAAAAAGTGACAAGAATCATAATATTTTTTTTTTTTGCGTCGACCCTAATATAGGTGTTGATCTTTGATAATTTATCATGATTTTTTTGAAAGCAATAAATGCCTTTTATACAGAGGGAGCCTCATTTTTGTAGCTTTTTCACTATTTTTTTGGAAAAAAATCCTGGGAACTCGATCATTTGAAGTTTTGTGGTCGGTGTCGGCGCCGGCCGGTCTAGGAAAAGATGCCAAAGGAAAGTGTTCCCTGACTGCATCAGCTATCTTTTATTAATATTAATACCACAAAGCATGTTAACGGCTATCCAAGCCTACTGTATATCTATGCCGGCCCGCCCGATATATAATGACATTACCCGATGTTCCGGCCTGTTCTGTTATCCTTGTGCTGCTTGGAGAGTACGGAGTCCCTTCCGTTGGAAGAAAACCCTCGACTTCTGCAAACTGCGACCGGAACTCGGGGCGTCCCCCTACTACCTGCCAACTGCTTCCCACGCAAAAAAATTTAACAATACTGAACAATTCCCGCCAGTCTAACTGACGCGTCACACAAAAGATGTACCTCCAGAAAATGACCCACGAAACGGCCTTATATGTGCAATAAATTGGTACTCTAATGGTAAAAAGCTAGTGCCACCAGTACTGGGCCAGAAAAGATACTCTAAATGACTGTATTAATAACTAATAATACTACAAACCGTAACGAATAATGCTAACGTACCAAATAGCAATACGGACGTAGTTGAGGAGGAAGTGTCTAATTAATTGTCCAATCATATGTTTTTTAGGTCGTTTTGTGGGGTCGAAAACGGAGGCAACTATAACTTTTTGACTTTGTAATATTTTTTTAATCGCCTTTTTTTGTTGTAATGATCACGATGAGATCTCAGTGGTCCTCACTGAAAAAAAAATCATTTTAAATTCAAATTTTATAACGGTTAAAAGTTTTGTGTTTGTTTATTTAAAAAACGTTTTTGGGCAAAGTTTGATCATAATTCACCATAATTTGGTCGGGAACAATATCGAGGCTGAGCTTTCTGAATCTGCAGCCCTTTTGCAAAAAGGAGCAGTACTTCAAAAGACTTAGTTTCCTGGGTTTTTGGTGTTTTTGTGATCCTTTACCCTAAAAAATGTTCAGGCCGGTCCAGGCCATGCCAACCAAAAAGCTAAAAACTGTCAACTTTTTTTACGGACCGGCGCAGTCTGTGGGGACTTTGGTGCGAAGCTTCCCCATGCCTCGTCCCAAGCCTCGTGGCAAGGCTTGGACAAAGGGAAGACTTGGGACAAAAACAAAAAGAGAACTAAAGGGGAAAAACGTGCTGACACGTTGGGGGAAAAAAAAAACCAAGTTAGACGACCAAGAGCGAGTGACAGAGGAACGAAAAGCATCCCCCGTCTATGGCAGGCACACAGGCGTTGTTTTTGTTTCCCCTAACACAGCTGAGGGTGACACTCAAGGCAATCACCCCCCCCAAGGACTTGTCCTCAGTTTTCGAAGAGATTGCCCAGCAAGCACAAAAGCAGTTCGAACTTGGGGGCGGTGAGCAGACTCCAAAACGGCCACCAATCCCTATCCCTTCGGATTCGGAGTTGGTGTCCGTTTTGGACGATGCAAGGGACAACATAATGTGTGACATGCACAAAAACAGAGATTACTACTACCTAACGTGTCGTGTGCCAAAACCCAGAAAGGAATCCCAAGTTAAGCCAAGAGCCATGATGTTGAGGAAGCGGAGGATAGCAAAGGCGAAGGCGATTGTTGGGCAGCTTTTGCGGGAGGCCCATGGTTTCACGGATGCAGAGGTGAAGGAGTTCACGCTCCAGTACATGAACCTGAGCGAGCAGTTAGTGTTCAAGCCTGGCGATGACCAGCAGGCTAAGATCGCCACGCAAACGTTGCTGCATATGGATTGCAACGTGATGTCCGACCAGCATGTGAGCAATTTGCTGCGGGCAAGTCAGCACCCTTGGTTAACGGGGGCCAAGGTCACCATTTGCTCTCCCTCTGCTCTGTTCTAATGTTCTTTTTTTGTTTTTGTTTTTGTAGTTGGTGAAACAACGCAAGGAGTTGACGCAGGAGGTCATCCCCATGTACGGTCTGGAAGGTTAAAAAGATGGCAAGAAGGCAGCAGCAGATCCCAACAAGCTCATGCTGCAGTTGGAGGCGGGATGGCGGAAGAATTTTGCGTCCGATGTACGGCAGCTGCATTCCGATTGGGGGGGACGGCAGCAAGTTGGGGGCAAACCACAGCATGGTTACGTGGGCGATGAAATGTTTTGCTTTGGATCAGAAGAGGGAATTGGTGAAGGGCTTCCAGCACCCTACTACTCAGGAGAGAATTTTTCCATTGCTCATGTGCAAGTGTAAGGAGGACCTCGTGGAACTGAAGCAATATGCGGGTCCACGAGTGCCTCCATTCTCTGAGAGAGAGGTGAGGGGGTGGTGGGGTGTGTCACTTTATATATCTACGCCAATGTTACTATTACTAACTAATACGGGGGCAAATGGGTGTGTGGTATGCTTCAATGTTGTAATACACCCAAAACCAATTTTTAGGAATGTATGCAGGGGCAAGCATTACGCTTTGCCCCCGTGTTTATTCTTACCTCAAAATTTGCTTAAACTCAATTGCGGTTTCGAACATATTCTTAAGTTCGGAACTGCAATTGCGTCTGTCATCGAAGTCGCCTATTTTTCTCCCCCCCGGAGGCTGAGAAGAAAGTGGAATAAGAGAATCATTTTCATCTTTTTCTCTGATTCCCCTTTCTTCCTGTTGATTATTATTATTATTATTTAATAAAATTAATTATTAATATTAATATTGAAAGTTTTATTAATACTAGTTAGTTTTTGTTACGCATCAAATTTTAATATTAATATTAAATTTGAAATTGAATAGGGGAAGTGCTTAAAACCTTTGAATCCTGGGAGAAGGACAGTTGGACATCATCGGCGACCGGTATTAAATATGATGTTCAGCTCGTTGTAATGTACTATTAATACCCGTTACTCCACTAGTCAATTTACCGGTAATTTGGATAGTCTTATTCATAGGCATGTTCATAGGCCGGACAGTTATTAATACCTTTATTACTGACGAGGACACTTTCTAGAGTATTCGCGAATCATAGTCTGGAATGCCTAGAATCAAATGAGTTTTGCCATTCTGTAAAGGTCATAACATTTTGTGTGACCCAAATTCATTAAAAGTCTTTTCTTCGGTTATTCTTTACCCTTAGCGGGGTAGCTTCCCTAAACTCTGCGTTTCAGAGATAGATTACGTTGGTTATGAGCCTTGACAAGGAGGCAAGCGTGCCGAAGCACGTATTGAGTCAGGTGCCCATATTCGAGGGCGATGACCAAAGCTTTTGGCCTTGGTCAAGCAAGTTTCAGAAGCATATGCAGGGAGTATCTGTCCACGTGGCAGAGACGGTATCTGTGGCATTGGCCGACCCGGCTAAAGCCAAAAAGGATTTTCCTTACGATGAAGCAAGTCAGAGAGGAAGACAGAGACCCCAGACAAAGAAAGAAAACAAATCACCAGATAATTGGGATAAAATGACAGCAGAACAAAAGAAAGAGTGGAAAGAGAAAGAAGCGAGGAAAAAGAAAAGACAAAGTAGAAGACAACATACAAGAAGAAAGATAGCTATACGCAAAGAGAAGAAATATTATGAAAGGATGAAAACTTTGCAGTTATGTCTGTCTGTGGCTTTTTCCAAAGACAATGTATCTAACTTCCTCCGAACACAGAAGACGATAGGACCCATTGAAGAGTTGATAGCAGTAAGAGATCAGTGGGGTTGCATTTCCGGAGCAGGTAGGTACATGTTAGAGGAAGAGTTTGAGAGAACGAGGTCAAGGGCAGGTCAGAGGTATGTAGACTGGCTTAATGAATTTCTCGCAAAGAAAATCCAGCTTGAAAGTTTACGTGGGACGCCATTTTCCGATGAGGAAGCAAAGAGAAAGCTCTTTAAGAAATTGCGCTACCATCCAGCTTTCGGGATAAATTTCAGGTGGACCACTATGATCTCCCGGCCAGACTAAAACCAAATTTCTCGGAACTATGCGAAGCATCTAGGGAAAGACGGTTAATGTGGGAAGAAAAAGAAAGACGTAACAATTTCCGTGCTCAAATCCGCAAAGACAACAACAAGAAATCTCGGGATGGCAAGCAGCGGCAAGAGACCAATCTCCTGATGGATAATAAAGGGAAAAGGGGAGACAATAAACCGGGACCAAAGACAGCTCCAAACTGGACACTCAAAGTCACGTGTTTCGGATGTGATGCCAAAGGACATACCATGAGATATTGCCCGGTGATTTCGGAAAAGTTCCGCAAAGAAGGAAAAATAAAACGGAATCAAACGGAAGACAAGGGCACGGAACAAGAAAAGAACGAACAAAAGAACAATCACAAAAACAAAAAGAAACCCTTTCATAAGAAAAAGAAAGCACTCACTTTGATAACAACCGGCAACGGCAAAAACGAAAACGAACAAAGTGACTCTGATACAAACGTTGCTTTAATCCATATGGGAAACACTTATGATAAGAGCGATGATGATGAGGAGGAAAGAGAAAGAGATGACGAGCAAACAAGCTCACCTCCTCACAAATCTATAAGTCCCCAAGCCCTTTTGAACGATACAAAGACCGCACCTAGGGTAGGGAATAGACATAGTGAGAGTGGAGAAGGAGGGGAAGTGCGGTCACTATCGGCCACCCTACGAGGTCCCTCCTCACTACGGGGAGAAGGCAAGGAAGTGCGGTTAGTATCCGCCACCCCACGAGATTGCCCAATCATCCCTAACCCTAACGAAACTCCTTTGAGGCTTGAGAGTTCTTACGGAGTCACGCCTGACACGAAATGTGCCGGAATAAACAGACGCAAAAAACCTCGTAATGTTTCCGTTGAAGAATCAAAAGGAAAGGGAGTTGGATTTGTCAGTAAGTCCCGTATTGCGTCCCTCCAAATCTCCTTACTACCCAGACGAGCGAGGTCTTAAAGCTGCGGCATTTGAAAAGTCCCATGAAATCTCGCAGAGACTCGTTTTCGGGGAATTGGAAACTTTACGTGACACCAAAATTTCCACAAGTCCACAAGTCTCGCAAAATATTCTGCAACAACCACGCAAACATAATCCATTTTCTAGTCAGCGGACCGGCCAGAGCAGAGAAGGGAGCGAAGAGAGTGGAGTGGATGAGGGAGAGCAACGACTTGGGCCCACTTCTGCCAGCAAGTTCGGCAACCAGGTAGGTCCCACCTCACAACAACTCCAAATCTCTAGTTCTAGACCAATCACAGCACTCCCACCAACACAAACAACAAACACGCAACCCATCAACCCCTCCTGTCATCACCTTCAAAGACATAAATGAAATAGCTAAAACGTTGATGAATGAGTGCGTGAGGGGAATGAATGGAGATGTGATGCGTGTCAAGAGTGGTGAGCTAGAGAGAGATGACTTTTTGACTGACATAGTAAGAGCAATAGAAGGAGTGTACTTGGAAAGAGTAGTCAGACAGAGTCCCATCACTACACCCCCACAACTCACAGAAGAGGGAGAAGGTGAGGTTAGAGGAGAGGGAGAACTAGAGACAGAAACAGAATCAGAGACAGAAACAGAGACAGAGCATGTGTTGATACATATGAGAAAAGAGTGATGAAAAAGAGAGACATGACAGTACAGGATAGTGGAGCAAGCACAGACATATCATGCAGAGAAGACAGATTGATGGATGTCGATGAGATAGACCCTGTAGAGCTACTGACAGGTAATGGAGAGAGGGAGTTGAGTAAGTCAGGAAGAGCTAGGCTGACAGTCATAGATGGGAAATTAAGGCCTAGAGCAGTAGAAAAGAAGATGTTACTCGACACTACCTTACCAGTTAGCATAGTCTCTACAGGACAGATGGACCACAAACACAACAGATCAGTCATCCACCAAAACGGACAGTTAGTCATACTCAAACACCCCATCCACATTAACGAGAGTGACATATTAGTGAGGGGGAGGTTAACTAAAAGTATGATATATAGATGGGATGACGAATATGATGAACCATTGAAAGTCAACGAAAGATATGATCCTTTCGCGACAAGGGGGTAGAAGGGGAGGGAGGCCCCACAAATGACAACAAAAAGGAGATAAGTAAGCATGAAGTAAATAAGAGAGAGAAAGAATCACACGTAGATATAGTATTATACGAAGCTTACCCCAGAAAGTCAGACAAACCTAGAAAGATAGGAATCAAGCTTTTTCATTATGCCTGTGGACATTATGGGTTAACAAAGATGCGCCTATTTGCAAAAATTCTGAACATTAAGTTAGAAGTTAGTTAGTGACGAGAGTGATGTGAGATTCTGCGAATCTTGCATGATAGGAAAGTCTAAACGTTTGCCACGTTTTGCAGTTAATACGATAGAAAGAGCCCAAAAGCCAGGTATAATTCTACACATAGACACATCAGGACCGTGGGCAACTAGATCAATAGGTGGTAAACGGTATAAATTTTCAGTCACCGACGACTACTCACTTTTCATTTTTGACTTTTATTTAGCCCATAAGAATGAGTTTGTAGATTGTTTAAAACAAGCTGTAGCCTTTTATGAGAGACAGACAGGAAACAAAGTAAAAGAAATTCGTGCAGATCAAGATTTGATATTCCGGAGGAAGTCATTAAGTGGTGGAAAAATATTCGCTTTATTTGGAAAACTTCCGCGACAAACGATAAAGACGGGAATCCTATTGCGGAAAAAGTGAATGATATTACGGCGGGGCCAGCACGAGCAATGAGATATCACGCTAAATTACCGCCGCAATTCTGGGCAGAATTAGAACACGCAGCCACAACCATTTTTTTTATTGATTTTGCTAAAATTATTGTACAATGAGAAAGACAGTATTCCCACCCAAACCCGTAGCGGTTGCGGGGCGCCTGCACTACGACCACCAACATCAGGGACACCGACTAAGTGGGTTTGATGGCTGGGGGAGCATTTGGCCTTGAGCGAATGGCAGCTCGCTAGGATCTGTGCGCAAACGGTCCGGAGACACAGATGCACGTCGTAGAAAGGGTAGAGATAGAGAAGGAGAGAGAGAGAGAGATAGAAAGAGAGAGAGAGAGAGAGAGAGAGAGAGATGGAGAACGAAAGAGATAGAGAGAAAGAGAGCGAGAGAGAAAGAACGAGAGAGAAAGGACGACAGAGAGAAGGGACAGCCGATAGCCTACAGGAACCTCCCGACCAACACACAAACCTAGTAACCGGCTGGCACAGGCCAATTCAGACCGGGAAGAATCTTCCCGGAAGCGAAGCAGCCAACACGTCCCGGCGCATCTGGGCCCATTCGTCCAGGTCGAAGCGGGACTCCCATCCAGCGCCAATCCATGGGCGACCAGTCGTAGACACACCGATCCTGACTCGAGCAGGCCCACAGGGCACCAGCTGAATCGCAGGAACGCCAGAGAGAGAGAGCGCAACAAGGAAGAG
>WBZZ01000921.1:382500-385000 GCA_019918135.1 Paulinella micropora | reverse complement strand
TGTGGGGACGTTGTCTCAAGCGCAGTAGGCACTCGCTCATGGAGTTCCACCACGAAGTCTTCAACTTCTAACACTAGTAGTGCAAATTAACTTCTAACTAGTACTGTAATTTTCAGAGTCTTGAACGTTTAACCGGGCTCAGAAGTGTACCGGGCAGGGAGGGCAAAACTTGCAAGAATTGGACAGGTTTGGCGGAAGCGTTGGTTATGGTCTTTCGTGAAGTTCTGAGTTCGGGGTGTGTCACAGGATGTCATTCAACGCCCTTTGGGTGGTGAATAGAACACACACACTCTCTCTCTCTCTCTCTCTCTCTCTCTCTCTCTCTCTCTCTCTCTCACTCACTCTCTCTTCTCTCCTTTCTCTCTCTCTCTCTCTCTCTCTCTCTCGATCTTCTCTCTCTCTCTCTCTCTCTCTCTCTCTCTCTCTCTCTCTCTCGCTCCCATGAAAGTTATCAACACGACAATCAACTCGATATCATCTATAGACCTTTAACAACCTATGCCTGGTACATATCTTGGCAGCGTGTTGGCTCCGAACGGAAAGATTTACGCAGCACCTTACCATGGGGAAGATGCGCTTGTGATCCACATCACCGACAGATCAGTTTCTCGCATTGCCACCAGCATTATAGCTCCGTGCAGCGCCAGTGCACTCGCTGCAGGCAGTTGCAATCTATGGTTAGGATCTGTGCTCACTCCTCAGGGCAAGATCTATGGTATTCCTGCTGAAGCCAACGCCGTGTTGATCATCAATACTGCAACTGACTCGATTTCAAGTATTTCAGTAACAACTGGTGCCTACAAATGGGGAGGGGGGGTGCTGGGCCCAACGAACGGCAATTCTGGAGTATGCGTTCCTTCATTCTCTATTCAGTGATACATTGGGATTCGACCTTATTATTGAAGGAAACTGTGCTGTTCACTAAGTTGATTCACCTTGTTTGAAAGTTCACTTTGTGGTCATTGGCCTTACAGTGTGGTCCCCCTTTGAAAGTTCCCTTCCCAGTCATCCCTGTGAGTGCACGTGGCACTGAAGTATTTTCTTCAAGTTTTGTATGCACTCACTCTTTTAACTTTCAACTGGCATTGTTTCAATAAAATACTTGTCACTCATAGCCTCGCAGCTGAACCGGAAGAGGCACGACTTTCGAGTCAAGTTATGCTAAGGTTTTGGTTTCATAATTAGCGTTTTTTGTAATTCGTGACACAAGAGGCTGACGGTGTCACCTCATCCATATTAAGCAGGCCGGATCGGGCTGAGATTACTGCGTAGTAAAGCAGCAGGTCCTGATGCAATCCAGTCGCTGACCTAGCATCTGCTGATTATGTACTGGTAGATGATTAATATTTGTTTATTTTAACAAATTTTGATGAATTTTTTTTTTGAATCCTGCCACTGCTACTACTACTAGTACTAGGCTGATTTAGAACAATGAATTCACTGAGATTGTTTTGATTAACTTTCAGTTATTAATCTAGTTAATAAGTGATGTGTTACAATACTAACAATAAGTAACTTCAAGTCTTGAACTTCAAGTCGACTCTGACTCAGACTCTGAAACTTTTTTGTCACTTTGTTTTAGTTTACTTTTGCTTTGTTTGTTTTGTTTTGTTTTGTTTTGTCGAGAGAATGGGGCAAGAGAGAAGAGAGCAACTAGAGCAAGTGGTGTGCAAACACTGTGTAAAACCACGAGGGGGCCGCAGATTGCGCCAATTTTTCTTGTGTATCAAAAAGAGAAAAGTGGGCCGAAGATCCTAATTTCATCCTATTACAAAAGTCCGTTGAATACGTCATACTTTTCGTTGCAGTCTGACATTTAGGTTACGGTGCCCGTCTGGCCCACCCCTGGATTGAAATGAAAGTTACCACAGATTCTTCGTGTTAAGTGCCACTTTGGTTTTTCAAATATACTACTACATCTAAATGCAGGAAAAGTTGGAAAACGTTCAGTAAATGGTCTTCTACACAATACAGTTTTCCTTTCTTCTTCTTCTTCTTCTTGAAATTTAATAAGAAGCAAATTGTACAGAGTGAAATGAACCTAGTCAAAACGGAAAACGACAAAGAAATCGAAAGAAAACAACTTGAGGAAAATGGAAAGGAGTACTAGAAGAGAAATCGAAAAACTAAAGAAAAAAAAACCATATAAAAGCACAAAGAAACGTA
The DNA here is from genome assembly GCA_019918135.1 of Paulinella micropora. Taxonomy (NCBI): domain Eukaryota; phylum Cercozoa; class Imbricatea; order Euglyphida; family Paulinellidae; genus Paulinella; species Paulinella micropora. Next base: position 382,834 of record WBZZ01000921.1, on the reverse strand, counting down.
GCAGGAAAGATCAAATAGAAGAGACTTCAGTGACAAACAAAGAAAGCTTAAGAGAAAACGAAAGAAGAAAAAAAAGGAAAACAAGACAGTAAAAAAAGGCTGAAAGGACGGAAAAACAGGAAAATAAAATAAAAAGGAGAAACGAAAAAGAAAAGGAAGGAAGAGAAAAGGGAAGCAAAAAGGAAAGACGAAGGAGAACCAGAGTAAAGAAAGGGAGACTATGTACACAAGGAAGAAAAAGGAACTGTACAAGGAAAGAAGGTATAAAGAGAGGGAGAAGAAGAAGACAAGAGGAGAAAGAAAAAAAGAAATTGGCAAAAGCGCTCTTGAGAGT
>WBZZ01000921.1:372500-377500 GCA_019918135.1 Paulinella micropora | reverse complement strand
GGTAGCGCTCCTGAAGTTGGCAGCGGTGTCATTCTGGACCCGCTTCCACGCTTGCTCCTTCTTCTCCTTGCATAACCTTCTGACCGCCTTCCTCGCTTCTTTATATCTTTGCCAGGCCTCTCGGTTGGCCTCATTCCTTCGCCAGAGGCCGTATGCCTCTCTCCGTCGCGCAATCGCTTCCCTAAGACTCTCATCAAACCATGCATTAGTAAACCCTGGCCTAATCACCCGAACTCCCAAGACCTTCACGGCTGCGCCCGTGAAAGCTCGGACCACTAAGCTAGCGACCCTATCTACCTCCTGCTGAAGCTCATCCGGGTCCTCCACTGCTGATAGATCTGGGAGGCCATCTGGCAACAGCCCCGATATACCAGCTGCAAAGGTCTCGTCGTACTTCAACCTAAGCTTAGACAGCTCACTCTCCTTACCCTCAACTACCCTGCCTATCAAGCGCTCTGCCTTGAATGCTTTGTACCTCTTTACCTGCTTTTTGGGGGGTGGCTGTCCCCCCCAGACCAGTTCCGCCCACACAGCTTTGTGGTCGGTATCAAGGTCTACCTCGTCGACGCCGAAGCTTGCCTCCTCCGCCAGCTCGGAAGAGACGCAGATGTAATCCAGTAGATGCCTTCGTCCACCTACATTTTCCTGCCTAGACCACCAATATTTGTCCCCCCGTGGTTGCGAAAACCCACTGAGATTGCGCAACCCCGTGGCAACAAGCATCGCAGCCAGCAACTCACCATTCTCACTCCTAACCCCTCTACCCCTCCCATCTATCTCGCCAAAGAGGCCCACCACTCCCTCCTCCCGCGCTATTCTGGCGGGCCCCAGCTTAGCATTAGCATCACCAACCGTAACCACATGACCTTTGGTGGCGAAGTAGGAGACGGCCGCCTGCCACGCCTCATAGGCTGCAATAGATTCCTCTCGTTGATTTTCTTGGGGGAAGTAGCCGTTGCCGACGAACACATCCGACGCCGTCGCGCTCCCAGACGACAGCCTCACCCACAATTGCTGTGGGTGTGGAACAGGCGCCTGTACAATGGTAGCGCACGGTGCCAGATAGTTGGCCACCAACGTCAAGACTCCCCCCAAGAGACGCGAGCCCGCACCAGTTGCAGCCGCTTTGCCGAGGACTGCGAAGCCGTCGACTTGGAGCTTCTCCACCTTCTGCGACGATAGGTTGTGCTCCTGGACTCCGACGATCACCCAGCCTCGCTCCTTGTAGTGCTCCGGCCATTCCCCAAAGCCTGGGCTATCCGCACCCACTTTGCCTTGCCAATTATGTGAGGCCACCCTCAGTGGGAAGCCTTTTACAAATTGGGAAGAACGAAGCTGATACCGATGCCTGCGCTTCGGTTGAGCCCGCCTGGAGCCCTCCGCCACCCTCCACGGCCCATCCTGCACCCTCCGCCCCAGCTCCTCCAGCTCCCGCATCCCGCCCCACTCCGCCAAGGGAGATTCACCGCTTGAGGCTTCGCCCTGGGGCTCGTCGACTTCCACGTCGAGCACCCAGTAGCCAAATCCCTGCTTGCGAAGCTCCCTCTGCATCTCTACATACTGGGCACCCCCCCGTGCAGCCCGCTGCTTCTCTCTTTCCCGGAAAGTCCTACCCGTCGCAACGTGAACCTTTCCCGTGAAGAACTTACGCTCCCGCAGCAGCCGCACCATCTTCTCCGCCTCCTCGCAAGACGCACATTTAATCCGCAAATGTCGCCCACTACCTCTGCCCGCGAATTCCACCTCGACTTCCCCGAGACCGAGAATTCGGAGCTCTCGCGCCATGACCACTGTCTGAGAGACATGCGATAGCCCCCATACTATGCAACATCTCTTATCCAGCTCATTTCGTACCTTCCTCCGCCACCTCCTCGGTGGTGGTACCGCTTGCCACACGCCGTGACCAGACCTTTCCGGACGTGACTTCTCTTCCGAGGTTGGGGAGGGTGATCGAGATGCAGCAGGATTGCTGGCTCTACGTGATTCAGGTTGCCCGTCAGGTACGCGAGCACTCGACCACCCCACCCCGGCCGAGTAGCCATCGCCACCCGCAGGCGCACTCCCACGGGGAACGTCTAAACCTGAAGGATTACCGCCTTGACCCATAGGGCCAGCACTAGCGGCCGCGCTCTTCGCATAAGAACCTGACATAAGTGGTATGGGACCCCGGTGCCGCATTGATCGAGTTGTAAACTCGATAAATGAGGACCCAGGTGGGGTTATTTAAAGCTCAACCCTTAAAAAGCATACGTGTACGTATGTATAGGAATACACACAAACACTCACCTGCATCCGTAACCAGGCACGAGGCAGGACCCGCTGTGCATCATCGAGGTAGGTGTCGTGGCAAACCACCCTGCGTCCGATAAACGCTGCAAGTGAGTCATCTACCGAGAGCACAGAGTGACAGGCCCGTGCACGTGTACCCACCACCCCATAACCCTCCGCCAGAGCAACCCCATGGCATCCGCAGGATGAGCACGAAGAGTGCTGAGAGAGAGGGTGAGCCAGGAGCCCCGCTCCGGTCCGTCGTTACTTTGGTCATTTAGTCGTTTCAAGGCTTGTGGTAAGGTGTAGGGCCTCTCGCCTTCGTACAAACTCCGACCGACAGTAGTTTGGTTGACCATCCTTCGCGGTGACCCTCTGAACACAACCCCCTCCCCCAGTGCCCACCCCTTGTGATTCCAGAGGCCACCCCGAGCCAAGAGCCATGAGTATGATGAGCAACTCACATGAGTTACTCTCAGTAATTGGGACCCGTCTCATAAATCAATGGAACGCTTATCGTGCGCCCCTCATAGGCTCAGCCCGCCCATGTGAAAGCTAGGCCTCGCCCAAAGCAAAGCAAAGCAAAGCAACAACAACAACAACAAAAAAAAAAAAAAAAAAAAAAAAAAAAAAAAAAAAAAAAAAAAAAGAAAAAAAAAAAAAAAAAAAAAAAAAAGAAAAAAAAAAGAGAGAGAGAGAGAGAGAGAGAGAGCGAGAGCGAGGCCGCCGTGGCTCGCCCGCAATCCAGCTGGGTGCACCTCGTCACAACCACTCATCGGCGTGAGCTCATAGCTGTGTGCGACATAGGTACAAGAGCAAGAGGAGAAACAGTGTGCCAGCGTGGATGTGTGGGTGAGGCAGTGCGGTGAGGCAAAGCAGCGATGCCAGTCGAATCCCTGGAGACGGAACCTAGCATCAAAAACATCGTATAAGTCTACCCCAGGCCTCCATCCACCGAGTGGTGAGCTCGATAAAAGAAGACCCGAGTGGGGTTATTTAAAGCTCAACCCTTAAAAAAGCATAAACATGTACGCCGCCAGGAACCCAACAACAATAACATAGCAGCCAGGAACCCAACAACAATAACATAGCAGCCAGGAACCCAACAACAATAACATAGCAGCCAGGAACCCAACAACAATAACATAGCAGCCAGGAACCCAACAACAATAACATAGCTTCCGTAACCAGCCTTCAGGAACCCGCCTCAGTTACCCGCCCCCGTAACCAGGTCAGAGACGTGACGTACTATGCATCATTGAGGTGTCGTGGCAAGCCACCCTGCGTCCGATAGAAGCTACAAAAGAGTCATCTACCGAGAACACTAAGTGACAGGCCCGGTCACATGCACCCAACACGTCCCGACCCTCCGCCAGAGCATCCCCATGGCATCCGCAAAGTGAGCACGAGGGGTTCTGGGAGAGAGGGTGAGTCAGGAGCCCCGCGTCCAGGCAGTCGCTACTGTGGCAGTTGAGTGATTTCAAGGCATGTGGAAATGTGTGGAGCCTGTCGCCTTCATTCCCACTCATACCGACAGTAGTTTAGTTAACCAACCTGTCCAGTGACCCACTGAGCCCAACCCTCCCTCAGATAACCCCCACCCCCCGCACCCCGAGTGATACCAGAGGCCACCCCGAGCCAAGAGCCGTGAGCGTGGTGAGAGAGCTTCTCGCAGTAAAAGTTTCCGTCTCATGAATCAGTGGAGCACTGATTATGTACCCCTCATAACAAGCTGCCAACGGCCCCAACCCCGCCGTGTGGCGGTGACACCCAACCATGTATTGGTGCCCCCCATAATAATAATAATAATAATAATAATAATAATAATAATAATAATAATAATAATAATAATAATAATAAAATAATAATAATAATAATAGTAATGATAGACTTATCAGTCAATTGGCCTTTGATCCTGTCGGACATGTGCCTCCATTGGTAGCACGGGGCCGTTCGGTGACGCGGCTCCGCTCCAAAGACTCGACTGGAATAGTAATGATGATAATAATAATAATAATAATAATAATAATAATAATAATAATAATGTAACAATAATAATAATAATAATAATAATAATAATAATAATAATAATAATAATAATAATAATAATAATAATAATAATACAGTAATAATAATAATAATAATAATAATAATAATAATAATAATAATAATAATAATAATAATAATAATATACTTCCCCTAAGGCATACTGATGCAGCTGTTGGCACGATCCGTTTCCGGACATGAGCCTCCATGCCCTTGTTCGAGGTGCTCCCTCCCCACCTAGTCAGTCTCTCGACTGATTATAGGGGCCACCGATGGAGCTCCTGAGGGCAAGACTACACTAAGCCGAGGTTATTCCAATAATAATAATAATAATAATAATAATAATAATAGTGCTTCTCTGTCAATGGCTGATGCATTTCTGCACATGCGCCTCCATCGTCTCACCCGTGAGGGGAGTACGAAGAATTGACGATAAGCTCTAATGACACCCCCGCAAGGGCAGTTCCAACACTTCCAGACGGGCCGGTATGTTCAATGAAAATACTGGTCCAGACGGATCGGTATGTTCAAATGAAAATACTGGTGAATAATAATAATAATAATAATAATAATAAAGTAGTCGTAGTAGTAGTAGTTGTAGTAGTAGTAGTAGTAGTAGTAGTAGTAGTAGTAGTAGTAGTAGTAGTAGTAGTAATAGAAGTGTAATGATAATATTAGTAGAAGTA
>WBZZ01000921.1:357500-367500 GCA_019918135.1 Paulinella micropora | reverse complement strand
AGGCACAGTATGATCAAGTTACATATAAAATCAGTATATATGATATACATATGTAGTCTGTATATACAGATAGTATAATAAGTGAACGTGATTGTACTTGCTCATCTACCATGAAGTTCGCCTATCTGAACTATTAACTATCCTTCTACTCGGTAGTATGAATTATGAAATTAGGCAGCGCTTCCCGTAGAGGGGTATAAAAAGGCGACAAAAGTAATGTACACGTGATGTTTAAGTCTGTTATTATCGGCTGTGGTCTGGTACAGCCCAGGATGATTGCCGAGGTCTCTCAACACTTACAAGCACCTACAGCCTGTAGTGTGATAAATCGCCCTCCGATCATCCTGCGGCCTCCAACTTAGCCTCTTATAGGTTTGTAAGTTATGAGATAATAATATTATCGCTCGCCAAAGTTAGTAATGGTAATAATAATAATTAGTAGACACTGGCCGGTACTGGCGGCACGTGTGGGACATGGTCCGGGTGACGCGTATGTGGCGTCATACTTCCGCTCTCTCCCAACTTTGCCCTCCCGGCCACCGCAATCGGCCAAACCGAACCACCCGTGGATGTATTAGGGAACAAGTATTGAGAAGCGAGGGTCCTCTAGTTGACGCTGACTCGTCCTTCGTCCCCTAAGCCCCAATTACCTTTTACCCTAAGATAACTAGTAGGTGTGTATGCGGTAAATTAATTACTTCTATATACCGAGATTATAACTTGTTCAGAAAGGTAGACTCCATTGGTAAATTCAATATGTGAATTGATCCGGTTTCATCCCGATACGAGCGCAATTCCCTCGGTCCAACAAGACTGAAATTTTCTTGGCCAAATAAATGAATTTGTCTACCGTGAAATGTATTTTAGTAAATATGTCCACGATATTTTCCTCAGTCGGCACCCGAAATAATTTGGCAATCCCGTCCTTAACAAGTTTTGCAAGAAGATGATACCTTACCTCAATATGTTTAGTGCGGGCCTCCCCTAAACCTCTCTCAGCTAGCAACACAGTCCCCTCGTTATCTTCAAACAGGGGAGTAGGGCCTGTGAGGTTGATCCCTATGTCCCTTAGAGATTGCTGTATTGCGAGAAGTTCCCTTACCGCTTCGTTAGCTGATACTGTTTCGGATTCCAGCGTGGATTGGGCTATAACTAATTGCAGTTTCGAGAACCATGCTATCGGGGTCCTATTGAATAAGTAAACATACCCGGACCGAGACTTTCGCGAAATTTTGTCCCCTGTGAAATCAGAGTCTACAAACCCCACCAACGGATTTTCCGAGATTAGCCTGTCGACGTTAGCGATAATTGGCACACTGAACTCTTCCATCCCGGGAATTCCAGATTTTGCTACAACGTTGTCCAGTGCACTTGCCGCAGCACATGAATCATAGTTAGCGTCCCAAGCTTTGGGTGTTTTCGGGACGGAGAAACAGGATTCTAGTAGTTTCCTAAGATTTCTGTCTCCCCTCCGGAAAAACAACGCCCTTGGTGTTAGTAACCATAAGAACATACGGTGCGCCATTGCATATGACGTATCGGGATTGGGAATTTGAGATTTGGCCGCAATACTCAACGGGCATATGAGAAGAGGCCGCGTGTGCACGGCTAGGAATATTAGGATGCCCACTAAGCACCTTAGGTCGTACTTCAATAATCGGTGGTCCTTCTTGAGAGGTGCGGGATTTTCAGAGGTGAACGGGGTTTTAGCGGGTATTTCTTTCATGTAACCCAATTCGTTCAAAATGAGAAGCTCGTATTTGCGCTGATGTAGCGCAATCCCTTTCTCAGTTTGAATGATTTGGATATTTTTGAACTCCGTAGCTTTACCCAGATCTTTGCACCTAAATCCCTCTCTCAAACTGCGTGACCATTTTAAGGTGCTCTGACCTAGATGCGGCGTGGCAGCCGTCATCGACGTGAAAGGATAGGAGTTGAGTAGTTTGGGTGCTATTCCCATGCTTTATGAAAGAAGCTCTGTCGAGGGTAAAGGTTCTAAACTCTAGTCTCCCCGTAAGTTCTCCGTGTAACATAATATTATCGTACCACAACCGTACAAGGCTTTCTTCAAAAGCCAGACGTACTCCTCCATCTGGAATTCAGCCGGTGGTCTTACTTAAATATCATACGGGATTTTAGCGTGGACATAGGCTGTGGTAAAGTCGATCAGCCATAAATCGATTCCAAAACATGCAGCGTAAGCTACCATGATTAGAATGGTCCTATGGTGTGCAGTGGGGGAGTATGTCTTTTTAGGATCGTATTGCGCGTATGCCTCAAAAGATCCCCCCTCAAAGTGATTCGAGCTTTATGGAACTCATCGGGCGTACCCTGCTGCTTGACGGTATCTATCCATTTCACCGGAATGATTGGTGTCCCGGACATTTTGCCTTCCTATTCCTTGCGCCAAACAATTTTTTAAAGCCTTAAGCTCCTTCAGCTGCTCGAATTCCTTCTGCCGAGCTTGCCTACGCGCCGTATCGGGAAGAGAAAATTGGGATTCTTCCGGCACGAGCAGTTTCTCTTTAGTGTCCATAATTCGTTCAGCTGCCTATTGTCCAGTTTCAGCAAGGCCATCCCCCTTTTAATACTAAAGGAAAGAGGATATATTTTTTTCTTATGGCGCAAACAAAACAAAGAACATGTTGCAAAGACGTAAGACCGAACAACGGCTGATGCCCTCGTCGCAAGAGTCCATCACCGTAACCTCGCACGAGCTCGCACTCGAGCTCAAGCGCAGCTACAGCGATTTCAGCTGGCAGTCAGCGCCACAGCTCATTGTTCACGGGGTCAAGTACCTTGCTCTCTATACTAATCATACTGGCGAGGAGAAGAAGCAAATCCTCGTTTCCGTGCTCGTGGACTTGTGTCCCGACGACTACGTCGACAAGCTGATCCCGCCCGTGGTCGACGTCATCTGGGAGCTCGTGAAAGCCGCTCTCGCTTCCAACTGCTGCGACCTGTGTCCCAAGGTCTGCACGGTCATGTAGGCATCGGGATCAGGTGGCGGCCCAGCGTCACAGAGTGCCTCGGTGAATCCTGACCGGATCTCCGCTGGTTACCACCTGTGCGCGGGCTTTGGCCAGCTTCTCGCGGTCCAGGCGATGCGCCCACAACACTGGGCCCGGTATGACCTGCTCGTTCGAACGTACTTTCTACAATGCCATGGTAATCTTGACCAGCAGCACGTCCGCCGCCAGCCTGAAGCGCCTCTTCTTGGCCATCTCGACCGACAGTTCGTTCTTGACCATCTCGAACAAAATCTCGCACGAGAAATGGCGCTCTGCTTTTTGCCCAAAGTTGAAAAAGCCGTTAATGCCGGAGATAATGGCCACCAGGATCAGGCAAGTGACAGATACCCAGTCGTAGCCCGCCCGGCCCGCTTCGCACGCCTTGAAGCCGAAATTGCCGGCGATAACGGAGCAGATCGCCGGCACGATAGTAGCCAGCAGCCCGAAGACCAGAAACTTGTTGTAGTAAAAATAGCCTGCCGAGTTGTTGAGGCGCGCGTGCAGGCGCATTCGTCCACCACGCTGGCGAATAGTGCTCGTGGCGCGAGGACCATTTTTCCTCCTCTCGCTTTACGTCTGAGTCGTCCGAGTCATGCGAGTCCTCCCGCGGCATCACGACTTCCTCGTCCATCTGTTAAAAGAAAGTTTGTGACAAGATTTAAATTTTCGTGTTCTTCTTCTTTCGCCTGGCCGCTTTCGGCTCGAAGGCCGGCACGCCGGAGCTGTTCTTCTTCTTCTTGGTCAGTGCCAGCAGGTAGCGCGTGTACTCGACCGGGTCGTGGTGGTGCTGCTCGACTGGGTCCGGTGGCGGTGCTGCTGCCGCTGCCGCTGGTGCTGGTGCTCTCCTGCGTGGCCCGGGATTGGGTCGTCCGTAAGCCGCCTTGGCACTAGCTACACGATGTTTGATATCGGATCGGGGGCCGCGACCGGACATATCGTTTTTTTCTCGCTTTCTACATCTTCTCTTCTCATGAAGATTTAAAAAAATTTCACGCCTTGCTCAGCAGCATTTCCCAGTCTGCTCCATCGAGGTCAACCTTGTTGCGAGTGTCAGGCGACACGACCCGGATGTTGAGGTACTTGGTCTTGCTCGGGAAAAATACGTGCTGGTTGTGCCTGTCCTGTGCCGTAGACTGGCAGCCCCCTGAACTTGCGAGAAAAGGAATGATTAGGCTGGCCGAGTGGTTCTTGGGGCCACGCGTAACCGAACTGCCGTCCCAGACTTCATGGAAGCCGCCGAGCGAGTAGGCCAACGTCGAGCATTCCTTGATCTGTATGCCTAGCGAGATTGGCAGGCCCAATGCCACCACGTTCGGCAAGATCCTGGTCTGCCCCGCTGGCAGCCAGGTCTCCGCGTCCTGGGCCGAGGTCTCGAAGCCGAGCACCGCGTGCGCGCTGTCGCTGTTGGACTGCCGGCAGTAGATCTTGAACTCGGCGTCCGCGCTCAGCGTAAACTGTAGCTTCAGGTGCGTGTCGAGGTACGTGATGCCGATGGTCTGGCCCGACTGGACGTAGCCCTCGTTGATCAGCAGCGATTGCAGCGTGTCGGCCAAAGTTTCCCCTGCATTGAACGCCATGCTATTAGCGGGCAAAAGAGGCTAGAATAACAGAGACCTGTATAGTCCTGGCTGGGAATCGTGATCGTCACGTCGCCCGTGGCCGTGCTGGTCAGGTAGAGCTTGTTGTTCTTGGAGTTGACGTTGAAGCAGGCGTTCGGCACCGTGGCCCAGATCAGGCGGTACTTGCCCTCGATCGCTTCCTGCAAGGGCAGGCAGAACTCGGCCGAATCACCCGGGCCCTGCACCCGGTCGCGGTCCTTACTGCGGACCAACAGGTTCATTTCGCTCAGGGCGCGCAGGTAACTCATGCTTGTAAATTTTTTTTCTTGGCGCGCCAGTTTTCTTAAACAGAGAGAGGCACGAGAAGAAAAATTCATGAGCCTGACGCTGAGTGGCACCAAGCGCCTGCGCCTGGAGGATGTGGTCGAGACCAAGCCGCTGCCTAGCATGGTCACGGCCTTTGGCGAGCACAAGGTCGCGGAGTCTACCCCGCTAATGCAGGAGACTTTCCCTTACACCGGCACCCTGAACCCGCTCAAGTTCGCGACCTCTGGCTCCGTGACCACCGCCGCCGGCCTGTTGTCGCTCAGCGGTGCCGCACAGGCCGAGACGCTCAGGCGCTGCAAGTACCGCGCAGGGCAAGGGCTCGTCTGCCGCTTCACGGCGCTGTTCCCCGCCGCGCCCAACGTGGCTAATTCGGCCATGGCCGGGCTAGGAGACGACAACAACGGGTTCTTTTTCGTGCATGACCAGACACAGAGCAACAGGCTGCGGATCTTGCACCGCAACGCGGGCGTCGACACTTACATCGACCAGAAAGACTGGAATCTCGACACCTGCCTCGGCGGTGACCAGGACGACATGCACCGCAAGACCTGGAGCAAGGGCAACATCTTTCAAATCCAGATGCAGTACCTAGGGTTTGGGGCTGTCGTGTTCTCGGTCGAGAGACAGTCTGACGGTGTGTTAGAGCCCGTGCACCGAATACAGTACGCAGGCGCTAACACAACACCTTCGCTCAGCAATGCCAGCTTACCGTTCAGGCTCAAGACCACCGGCGCAGGCGGCCTGGTGCGCACTGCCAGTGTCGGCGTCTTGGTCGAAGGTCCCGTGAGGCAGCTGGGCCTTAGTTTTGCACGCACGAACGTGCAGACCATAGGCACGACCGAGAGTAACGCGCTGGTGATCCGCAACAAGAGCTTGATCGGCGCCCTCCCCAACAACGACCTGCTGTTCCCGACTCTGTTGACCGCTACGGCAGTCTCTGGCACCAAGCCCGTGATCCTGCGAGTGCTCACGCAAGCCACGTTCGGCAGCGCGCCGACCTACTCGAACCACGACGCGGCCTCTAACACCGAGTACTCCGCGAGCCTTGTCACTGTGTCTAGTGGCAACGCGGTGGCCGCGTGCGTCGTGTCGGCCACGGGCTCGGCGTCGGCCAGTCTCGACCTGAGCAGGCTCAATATCGCTGTCGGGCCCGGGGAAGTGCTCTGCATTACTTCCGGGTCGGCGGATGTGCGCCTGAGCCTAAGCTGGTGGAAGACGTGTGAAAAAGTTTTTCTTGTTTCTGTTCGTATAACTAAACATTCGACAATCTTAGGTCCAGCGCGTTGCGCAGCTGCGCATCGGCCAGCGCGCGGTGGCAGCTGTCCTCTTCAAGCGACGTGCCTACCAGCACGGGCGAGACCAGCCCGCCGGCCTCGTGCTCGATCGACGCGTTCAGCGCCGCCGCCCACGCCTCGGCGCGCGCCAAGAACTCGTCGCGCGCCCGGCCGCGCTTCTCGTCCAGACCGACCAGGACTTCGCGCTCGGCCGACGCGACCCGCCGGCGCAGCGGTTGGAGATCCAGGTTTTCGGGCAGCGGTTTCAGCCGTGCGCCGCTCCACGCGGCCGACGCCGCCGTGCTCAGGTACAGCACAATAGAGGCCTCGGCACGGGCGTTGCTGGCCAGCACGGAAGCGGCGGCGGCTACGAGCTGGGCTAGGCTCACGCACCAGAGGCACACGGCCGCGCGCGGGGGCGCCAGCAGGCGCAGCGAGGCTAGCAGCAGGCACCAGAGCCACACCGCCGCCTGCGCAGCCACGCACAACAACACCAGCGCCTGGTCCACGGGCAGGTACGCCAGGCAGGCGCCGGCGGTGAGCGGCACAAACGTGAGCGCGGCGCCGTGTGCGACGCGCCACCCGCGCGACGGCCCCGTGGGGGTATCCCTTTTTCCGAAATTTTCCATGAAGTATATGGACTTTTTTGAAAACGTGTGGAAATGAAAGGAAATCAATTCACTGATTGCAGAACATATAAAATAATATTAAAACATGTTTTTATTAATTGTAATACACTTTAACTTCATCTTCAGAGGTGGGCAGGAACCGGTCCGACACGGTAATCTTTCTCCTTTTTCATAGTCCCGGCTACTATGAATCTATGATGATAACAATGCCCAACATGCAGAATTTGCTTTTAAGTTTGTTTATCTTTGTTTACATTAAGCATTTTACTTTATTATGATAATAAACATTGCTTTTACCTACAATAAATTCCCCCCGGGGGGGGGGGAGGGGGGAGGGGGGAACGGGGGAGGAAGAGAAGTGCGATGTCGCCACGCAAAATACATAGATTCGACAACAAAATTTCTTTAATTACTAAAAAAAATAATAAATCTAACTCCGTAATATCATACTAACTAAATTAGAAGTTTGTTTAACTCTTGCACGCGACAAACGTTCTTAATCACGCTTTCGACCATAACAAACCTGCCAGTGCAAAAAATTACGATTAATACTACACTACTACAAAGAAAAAAAACACAAAACAAATTCAAACATCTTTCAGATGAAGGAGAAAAGTGAAAGCTATGCAAACTACCTGGTGCGTGCATTTGAAGTTAGCGCCGAGTCAGCGCAAGCGATGCTAAAACAAACTCCCATGCGTTAGGTGAGCTGGGAGCGGTGAGACCGGTGCCGCGTTGGGGGGTGGAAGGTGAGTTACCAGCAGACAGAGCGCCAGCTGCCATCCGCGCGATGAGATCCTCCAGCAAGCTTTCTCTCTCGCTCTTACTATTTTTGTTGTTGTTGTTGTTGTTGCTGTTGTTGTTGCTGATGTTGTTGTTGTTGTTATCATTATCATCATAGTTTTTCTTGTTCTTGTTATTCTTCTTCATCTTCTTCTTCACTCTCTCGTTCTCTTCTTCTGAGCTTTCCTCCTCCTCCTCCTCCTCCTCCTCCTTCTCCTTCTTCGAATTCTTCCTCTTTCTTCTCTCCTCTTCCCGTTGTCGCTTCTCTTGCGCCTCTTTTTCCTTCCGATCTTGCGCTTCTTTTTTCTTCCTTTCCTCCTCTCTCAACTTTCTTTCTTCTGCTAGCATTTCCTTAATGGATGCGGCTTGTTCTGACATTGCCTTGTTCACAAGATCCTGAACGACTTCTTTCGACACGCCGGCGGACGAACTACCCTGAATACAATACCGGTCGCCGTTGTTTTGAAAGAAGTCGTTCATTTCTTGCGAACAAGGCAGTGGCAGAACAAACCAACAGCAACGACAACAACAACAACAAAGAATAATAATAATAATAATAATAATAATAATAATAATAATAATAGTATATCTCCTGCCAATTGCTGAGACAAAAGGCCATGTGCATCCAGTCCTCCATTCCATAAGGAAAGTCTCCACACCAATCGGTGGAATAAAGGAAGTGACGGCATAGAACATCACTCTAGGAGCTTTATACCAATCAGCCCATGGAAAGGGACCGATGGCCTATGTACTCCCTAAATAATAATAATAATAATAATAATAATAATAATAATAATAATAATAATAATAATAATAATAATAATAATAATAATAATAATAATAATAATAATAATAATAAAGTTTGAAAAAAAAATGTCAGCGCTTCTCGTTAGAGAGATTATACTCGGAAAAAAAAAGACAGGGAAAGGCTCACTGATAGAATGCCACACACACTAGCTAGCCATACTAAAGCTAGTAGCTATACTCCCCTCTCTAAACTATATGCTGCGGCGCCCAAAGAGACCTTTTGACCCCCCCCCCCCGGGGGCCCCCCCCCTCACAAAAAAAAAGAAAAAGAAGAAGAAGGAGTAGGAAAGATTATACCTCCAACGACATGTCCACTTCATCAGCGTCGACCGCGGGCTTTTTGGACTTCGGCTTGCCTAGTCACGTCAGAAATTAGAAACACTGAAAGAAAAGCACACAAAAAAAGATGAAATTTGCTAGTACCTGGCTTTTTCTTGCTGGACCCCTTAGGCATAGGAGGCTCAGGGGTCTCTTCTTCTTCAGGGACGTCTGGAACGTCTGGAACATCGTCGACGTCGATGGATTCTGCACAAAGAACCAAACAATATTACATACATCCTTCATTTTTCATTACATACAATGTTGCTACCGAATCTCAGTTTTTTTGGCCTGCCCGAAGAGCGAGGCTCAGTCGGGCCCTTTTTTTGATTCTTCTTCTAACGTTTCAGGCGAGCATGCAGTAAATATGCAAAATAAAGAAAAGGAAGATGCCAAAAAAAACAAAAACAAAAACAAAAAAAAAAAAAAAAACAAAAAAAAAAAAAAAAAAGATGGAGCTGGTGGAGAAAAAGAATAATAACATGTATATGAAGAAGAAAAAGAAAAATGGAAGAAGAAGAGGAAGAAGAAGAAGAAGAAGAAGAAGAAGAAGAAGAAGAAGAAATGACCTTGTTTGCTTCGTACAGAAGCAAAAGCTCCCGCTTCCGCCAGTTGCAAATCATAGGCGGGTTCGTGGGGTTACCGACGTAGAGGAGCCACGCGGGCTTCACCTGCTTCTCGAAGTCCATCGGCGACGGATCAAGCATGCAAGAGTGTTTAAGGTTAAAACCAAAAACACCCATGAGCTGATATTGGATTTCGTCAGCCTTGCCATCGCCGTCAGTGTCGACCTCGCGCGCAGCAAAAATGAAGCGCTTCGATCCTGCAACATCCAAGTATAAAAAATATGTGCAGCTTGTGAATTTTGAAAAACATACAGTACCTCGATTGACTTGCGCAGGAGTCTTCTTGCGCCAACCAATGGGAAAGACAATGAAGAGCCTGCAAATAAAAAATAAACAATCAGTTTATAAAAATCTTTCATACTTATAGGGAAAAAGACCCGGGAGCACAAGGTGAAGTTTCACCCTCACATGTCTCCACTTGCGTGGACGCCTTCAGTTCGAAATTGTTGTACTTTGTAAGTGCAACGTCGAGCGCGAGCGCCCCCTCCCGATGTTTGTTGTCCTCGGATGTGAACTTAAAGAGCAAGCTAATTAAAGCAGCAGCAAAAGAGGAATAATAATAATAATAATAAAAAGAGAGTTTAAATAAAAAAAAAATGGCAGCGCTTCCCGTTAGAAGAAATATACTCGAAAAAAAAAACAGGGAAAGGCTCACTGATAGAAGGC
>WBZZ01000921.1:322500-352500 GCA_019918135.1 Paulinella micropora | reverse complement strand
TATTATTATTATTATTGAGTCTTTGGAGCGGAGCCGCGTCACCGAACGGCCCCGTGCTACCAATGGAGGCACATGTCCGACAGGATCAAAGGCCAATTGACTGATAAATCTATTATTATTATTATTATTGTTATTATTGTTATTATTATTATTATTATTATTATTATTATTATTATTATTATTATTATATAGCATAGTTTAAAGAGGGGAGTATAGATACTAGCTTTAGTATAACTAGCTAGTGTGTGTGGCCTTCTATCAGTGAGCCTTTCTCTGTCCTTTTTTTTTTTAGTGATTCCCTCTAACGGGAAGCGCTGCCATTTTTTTCATGTGTATTTCAAACTTTAGGTATGCCATGCTGAGGGCTAGCAAGGCGCCGATATATGTGGCACACCGTGGTGGTGGCTACGGAGTCTTTGCTGATAATACCTTCCTCCTTCTTTTCAGCTTGGGCTCCTCGAACCAGGAGGAAAGTCTTTGCGTGCTGCAGATCATGCTGCATTTTCTGATCATTTCACTATGAAAATTGGGAGTTCCCTGCAAACAGGGATGCATCCAATTAAATTCATTAACGAATCGAGCAGGAATGCAATGCATCTCATCAACTCTTCATCGCAAGGGTTCAACAAGCTCGACGATGACACTTGCCGACCGAACGTGAAGGTAAATTATGTTAGTTGTTACATACATCCATGCAATGTAAGTTTTTGTTACGTGTGTTGTATTTTTTCTATAAATATTGTTGTAAATAATGTCAGGTCAGCAAGGGTACTCCTATTGTGACTGTCACCACCGCAATATCGAAAGATCAAGAGATTTTGCTCAGCTATGCGCCTAATCCAGACCTAGAGATAGCTACGCTGCCAAGCGATGCACATCCGGTCTGGTTGAAAGAGGCTGCCAAGGAAGGAGCTAAAATCCCAGTTTTCCTGTTCGAGACTGACATTGGTCATGTATGTTTCATCGTTCCTGAGAAAGAACATCCGCTTCCACTTAAGTCAATTTCCTTGCTTCATGAAGCAAAGGTTGAACTTTTAGCGTCGGTCAGCAGTATTAGTTCTGATGGAAAGCAACCGCTCTCCAGGTCATCATCTATTCCGCCGGAAAAAAAGAGGAAGCTTCTCGACAGCGTGTCCTCAATTTCAGATAGTCGCCGCACGCTTCTGCCCAGGGAAAGCTCGGACATTACAGTCATCACAGAAAAATCAAGCTTGAGTGATGCACAGGTAAAAAATAAATAAATGAAAATTATTACTGAGAAGATTCTTTTTACAGGCAGGTGTTCCTGACGTTGATGCTAACCTCGACAGCTGGAAACAGTCAGACAGTTCTACTGTCACTACAGGATATGATGTTAGTAGCTGCAGCAGCTCTAGACTATATCTTCCTACTGGCTCCATGGTAATTTTTTTTCTCTACCTGTCTATGTTCATGCTGGTTAATGTTCATAAGCGATCTTGTTTGCGTAGAACGTCGACGAAGAGTGTTCAGATACGGATTCAAACGGTGATGCTGCATCTATCAACCCTGGATTGCTTCCTCCTCTGGTCGGCGTGGACGATGCGGAATTATCCAACGAGCTTCGATTGAACTTCGACGAGCTTATGGAATCGAATGAGCTGTTGTATAACATCATGAGATTATCACCAATTCCTTACAGCAGACCACGTAAGAATCCAACGCGCCCCTACACGATGAAAAGTCGCACGAAAGGTGCAGTGAAGCTTCAGAGACCGTCTGCGCTCCAAAAACTGTTGGGGATTACCTTCGCCGACTTGGACAGGGAAGTTAAGTCTGTCTGCTGCAAAAAGTGGAAGTGTTATTCATTTATCGACACGCGTGATGTGCTTTACACGAGAGCGAAGAATGCGTCATCGTCTCTCAGTGAGCTTTATTCTTGGGCAGCTTCGCAGCTTGAATCGTTTCAAACAAAAACTGGATCGTTTCAGTATATGTATTTAACGGAGGCTGTGTGCAAAGTAGCCTGGCAGCGTATCTACGGGATCGGTGATAAAGTTTTGTCAAGAGCACACAAACTTCTTGCAAATAACACGAAGGTTTTGACAAAAAGCTACTCAACTGTTCCTGAAACAGAAGATGTGGTAGCAGTATTACTTTGCGAGAAGTTCATGGAGAGTTACCCGGAGATATGCAGCGACGGAATATGGAGGATGCAAGAAATGGCTCAGGACGCAGGAGTCCAAAACTATGTTCGCGAGAATTGGAAAGATATGTGCCTTCGGTTTGGTTGTTCGAAACGAGTTGATCCAAATAATCCTCCGACAGACAATACGATCAACAAAGTTTGGCGCATGGATTTTCCGCACGTCAAGTTTGTCAGAGGTATTATGCATATTTTCGTTATCATTACTTATTACAGGTTTGTTTTGCAGAAGGAGATTTCTCAAAATGCGAGATCTGCACAGAGCTTGCTGCTGATCATTCTAACGGTTTCAGGACTGAAGTAGAAGCTCAAGAATGGCGTCGCCGTAGCAGGCTTCATCACAAAATTCACAGGGCGTGCCGCGTTGCCAGCATGCAGCGCAAGAAGGCAGCACCAGCAGATTTTGCTGCCACAGTCATATCAGCCGATATGAAACCGCCAGTGAAGATCCCATCTTGCCGCCGCGCCGCGAAAGATTTCAAAGGAAAAATTGTGTTTCGCCTTTGCGTTGGAATCAATACCTGCTACACTACCGATACGCATTTTATTCTGACGTACCTTGAAGGCGCGGTAGAACACGGCGCGAACAGCAACATTACTATGCTTGCCGCACTTTTACATTGGCAACTTTGGAACCCTCGCACAATGCAAGCGTGGAAATTATATCTTGAGTGGGACGGAGCTGGTGATAACACCGCGTGGGCGATGCTGGGTTTCCTTGGGCTCAATGTCGTTGACAGAGGAATCCGTTTCCAAGTAGAGTCACATCGCAAGCCACCAGGGCACGGGCACGATGGAGATGATCAGGAATTTCGAGTTATGGATATCGGGTGGAAGAGCACCTTCCTGACAACTAACATCGCTCAAGCGTTATTAAAGCTCATTCTTGCATTCAAGAAGCAGCACAAGAAGAGGCATGTGCTGGTTGTTCTCGGATGTAACTACGACTGGATGACTCATTTTAGCCCGTGTATGAACAAGAGTTTCAAAAACTACAACAAACCCTTGGCATATAGAATCACCAAGAAAGATCCTGACGCTTTGCCGACTGTAGAGATCGCTACTTGGGGAGACGCACAGGATTTTCATGGAGTGCGTGATGATCCCAGAGGAGAACCGATCAATTTGTTTATCGGACGCCCCGGTAATAATATTATCTATCTTTCTCTTTCTCTCTCTCTCTCTATATATATATATATATATATCTCTCTCTCTTTCTCTCGTTCTATCTATCTATCTCTCTCTCTATTTATGACAGCGACCGACATGCCTCCCAAGCTTCCAGTCGGCTACTTCGTCAATCCGCGCCTGAAGAAGGATATTCGTGCTTTGGCTACTAAATACCTAGGGCCGGATGAGCGAGCACATGTGGAGGAAATGTTAGCAGGTGGAAATTTGACCAGAGTAGAGGTGGATGGAGATTACTTCGAAGGCGGCCTGCCCGGCCGTCCTGCTCATATGTCCTGTGTCGATGCAAAAGGCAAGGAATGGAGAGCAGAATTTCGATTGATCGACGAGCTACCTGTAAATTGGATGGAGTTGCCTCAAGAACGACAGGAGAAAATGAACGCACTTACGCGTTTGACCGATGAAGAGCTGCTGTCCTTACCACGCACTTATTTTGTTAATGAAGGACGTCCTCCAGCTCACCCGAGATGGCGTGGTGCAAGACAGCTTACTAGCGAAGAAAAGCAGGAGCAGGATTTAGCATTTGGAAATGCTTCTGAGCCTTGGCGGAAAATTCTCACGTTGCTAAGATCGTCAGAGGAAAAAAAGCAATTTGCGTCCAAGCAGATGGTAGTTAGCGAATTGAAATCATGGATGAGAATGCATGGTGTTGCAACGCAAAACTCCGATCGGAAACAGTTCAAGAAGGCAGAGCTTATTGAACAAGCGTGGAACCATTTCGAACGATGCGACTGTGGGTTCCCTGAGGAAGAAGAGCTTGGTGCTGCTCAGCCTGCAGAACCAGTGGCAGATTCAGAGGATGACTTATCTGATACTTCATCTTCCAGTTCATCAACTGACTCATCGTCTGATCGATCTTCTGGTTCAGAGGAAGAAAAGCATGGTATTAGTTTTCTTCTTCTTCTTCTTCTTCTTCTTCTTCTTCTTCTTCTTCTTCTTCTTCTTCTTGTTCTTCTCCTCCTTAACATGATGCTATCCATATTGTAGATGATTCAGATCGCTCCGACGCAAGTTGGAGAATGCGTAACTCAGGAATCCGTTTGCGCGGACGTCGCCGCGCACGTCGTGCTGCGGGTGGACGTGGACGTGGACGTGGACGTGGTCGTATGTGATTATTTTTTTTGAATGAATTTTTCTGGGTCCGACTTTTTTATAATGGTTTTTGTCTAGGGCAACTGCAACTGTAACGCTTCTTCTAAAAACTGAAATTAGAAATTTGTTTAACTCTGATAATGCACCAGAATCTGATGTGAAGCGTCCTCCCTCCGACCCATTCCCCCCCCCCACCCCCCCCCCTCCCCCCTCTACGTACCAGCGTACGTCACAGCGGGCAAACAGAATTTTTTGAAGGTAAAACCATGTCTTAATATAGTAAAATGCTTAATATAAGCAAGAATAAACAGTAAAAGCAAATTCTGCATGTTCGGCATTGTTATCATCATAGATTCATGGTAGCCGGGACTACGAAAAAGTAGAAAAATTACCGTGTCGGACCGGTTCCTGCCCACCTCTGAAGATGAAGTTAAAGTGTATTACAATTAATAAAAACATATTTTAATATTATTTTTATATGTTCTGCAATCAGGGAATTCATTTCCTTTCATTTCCACACGTTTTCAAAAAAGTCCATATACTTCATGGAAAATTTCGGAAAAAGGGATACCCCCAAGATTGTCGAATGTTTAGTTGTATTAAAAAGGATGCGGATTGTGTCTATTGATCCCGGGCTGAGAAATTTGGCCATAGTCGTGCTTGTAAAGGACGACAGCACCAACGCCATCACTGTCCCCTTTGCCAGCGTGCTGAGCATAGCCAGACAGGACGACACTGACAGCTTCAAGACCAAGTCTCTGTCAGCGTGCTTGCATGCCATCGATGAATTGTACAACGCCGATGTCTGTGTTATTGAAGACCAAGTGCTCGGGAGAGCGAACACAAATCCATCAAATCTGCTCATCCAAGCAGCGGCCGGAGCAACGATGCTGGCACTCGGTGCCAAGGAGCTACTTTACTATCAGTCAAGTTTCAAGTTCAGCTGCTTTTTCTCACTTACGCCGACTATATCCGGACGAGTTAAAGGGAAATACAAAGTTCAGTCTCAAGTATTGGCACAAAACCTCGTGGAAAGTTTTAATGTGACTGGAGAGACTAAATGCCTCACAGAGTCAGATCATCTGAGCGATGCCTTTGGTCTGGCCATGTCCGCGCTCGTCAGAGGGACCGCACGAGGGCCGGGCGGCCAGCTGGTAGCGCGTTGCTCGCTGCCTGTGCCTGTGCCGGGTCGGGTGCGGAAGCAGGAGCAGCAGTAGCCGTCTTCTCTTTGCTTGCGTTCCATTGTTCGGAGATGACCTTCATCCTCATTTTGTGCTCGAGTGCGCGAATCTCGGGTCCTGCATCTTTTGTTTGAAAAAATCGTTGTACGCGGACGGCGCCCTTGTCTTCTTTTCCTTGACAGGAGCAGTGGTGGCGTGGCCGCAAGTCGCGCAGTTGCTGGAAGACATCTCTAGTTCTGCCTTTGTCCTTTGGTACAAAAGGGCAACAGAGGATTAATTTTTTACTACTTAAAAAAACTTTGTCCGCTTTGTGCCTGAATTTCCAGGAAGATCAACACAATGCGGGCCGGCCTGTGTCGCCTCTTTGAATCGAGACAATTCAAATGGTCCGGCCGGGCCAGGACCCATTTCAGACCACCCATTTTCACCGACCGGCTTTTTCGTCGAATTTTCACAAAACCTCAAAAGTGAGGTTTTGTGAAAATTTCACGGGTCCAGCGCTCGTGTCTGATTTTGCCGTGTCCGGTGGCGGGAGGGCAGCCCAAAAAGTTCACGGGAAAAAACCTACGCGATGCCGTGTACAGGCGGGCCGGCCGGTGTCACTGGTGCTACTTGTTCGTCCGGTAAGTTCCACGGGCACACGATAATGCATACGCACCCGACCACCCCAACGCAAAAAAAGGCGATGATCGCGGTCACGAGCGGTTCCATTGTTTTCTCACAACTCTATTGCCTTTTAATTTTAAAAAGAATACTCCTTTTCCCAGTATTTAGTGGTGCACCGCCGCGGCCTCCAGGCGCCCGTGGCCCTTGCGCAGATGACGGAACAAGGCGAGTAGATGCAGACATCATGGATCCCGCTCCTGAACCCGCGCTTGCCGCGCACGTAGGTCTTGGGCACAAAATCCTTGACCAATTGGTCGGCTGCTGCCAGCGAAGAGTCGACCAGCGAGACCGTGAACCGGAGCAGGTCGTCCTTGTCGCAGATCAAGGGCTGGTCGTTGAGGTCAGTGAACGTCGCGGTAATGTTGCTGTCAGTTAACTCGGCCGAGCCTGCCTGGGCCAGCGAGATCTTGATGCCCTTGCTCTTGAGGTACGAGTTGCTGGCCAGCTTGGTGTTGATGCCGGTCCACGCCGCGGCCCCGAACTGGTAGTGCCACTGGCTGGAACTGACCGCTCGACCGGTGTAGGCCCCGTTGTTGGCGTCGATGTCCGCGACCAGCAGTGTCACTCCGTCGAACTTGAAGTTCAGCCGGTTGGCGGTGTTGTTCGGTGAGATGGTCATCTGCGACGCCAGCTCCAGCGTGGTCTCGGTCGGCGCGGCGGCGGTGTTGAACACGAGGCGCTCCCTGTCGCCCTCGAAGTGCTTGTAGCTATCCATTTCTCCGTCCAGCATGCCCCGCAGATCGTTCGAGAACGGGATCACGTACACGTTGTTGCTGTTGGCAAAGATCTCGTTGAACAGTTCGTTGGCCGTGTGCTCCCTGAAATAGCGCTCGTTGACGGGGGTGCCCTGACCAAGCTGGCTGCGCCCTTGTACGTCTTCAAGATCGATCGTCGCGGTGTCCCCGAGCGCGTCACATTTCAACAGACGCCCGGTCGCTTCATAGGCGCGGTCCGGGTTGTAAGTGACGGCGCCAGCGCTGAAGCCGGCCTGGCTGCCCGAGCGGCGCAGGTACACAAACAAGGCGCCGGACCGGTGGTTGAACTGGTCCAAGTCACACGTGACTCTGGTCGACGGTTCCATCTTTTTGCCATGATCGATGAATTGCACCCAGTCCAGGTACTGGTGCTGCACCATCTTGCCGATCTTGTCCGGGCGCTTGCCCACCAGCAAACCGTTAGGCATGAGCGTGGACGAGGAGATCAGACGCACTTCCTCCAGCGTCGCGTCACATTTGACTGTTTGCGCCGACTGGTCCTCGACAAAGATCGAGCCGCGCGGGTAAAATCTGATTTCAATGTCTCCCTTCAGGTGGCTCAAATCAATGTCGAGTCCGTTAATGAGCAAGTTCACTATGGGGAGGTAGAACCATTGGACGTCGCCGCTGTTCCACACGCGCGAGCTCAGGCGGCCGTACTTGTTCTGGTTGAGCATGTCGTTGATGCTTGCCAACGCCTCTTGGCTCAAGGTGTTCATCAGCAAGTGCAAGACATCCCCATAGTAGCGAGCCAGCTCTTGACCGCTGAGCCTCTCGTAGAATTCGATACGCTCAAACCACTGGGTCACGGGCAGGACGCGGGAGTCGGTCGGTACAGCATTGCCGGCGGTCGCAAACTTGATCTCGAAGCGAAGGGTGGCGTCCTCGATGGCTCCCGGGGAGTTGTTCTCGAGGATGAACGAGAAGTAGGCGGTGTTATCGAGCGCGGCGGTGTTGGGCTTGGGCGTCATGATGGTCTGCGTCCAGACGGGGCGCGTGGGCATCTTGACGACGTGCTTCGGGGCAACCACGACCGTGGCGCCAGTCACTGGGTCGCGGTCATTGGCATGCACGAGCATAGCTCTCTTTCCGGGTGGGGGCATTACAGTCCCCGCATACGCTCGCTTGCCGCCGAACATGTTTGATTAACATATAAGGCAACCAGAAAATAAGTTTATTTATTTTTTGACCGACATGATCACGGCGGCCGAGATCGCGACGGCCCCGATCGCGAGCGGCACTGTCACGCCCATCGTCCGCGCGGTCTTCTGCCGGTCCTCCTTGTTTTTCTGCTTGTTCTCCCGGTCTTCATACTTGCGCCGGCCGATGCGCGCGCGCTTGGCGGCTTGCTCGTCCGCCTTGGTTTGCTTGGCCTCTTGCTTGGCCGTCTCTTTCTCTTGCCTTTCTTCCTTCTTCACGGCCTGCTTGGCCGTCCGGCGTTCGCGAGCTCGCTTGGTCATTTCTTTCCGCGGCGGTATATTTAAAAAACGTTTGTGCGCAAGATTTAAATTTTTTAATACGTAATGACCGTGCATATTTTTGCCAAGAGAGCAGCAATTTCGCCAAGGAAGGCTGGGTCCTGGCACAACTGTCTTTTAGCCACGAGGCGCTGCTGCAGCTGCTGGAGCTGCTGCGTGGGCGCGCGGAACTTGCAGGCGAGCTCGTCCCAGATTCCTGCCTCGGAGCGCACAAAGTCAGCGAGCTTTCCGTCCTTCCAGGCAGGCAAGAACCATGTCTGTACGGCCTCAATCTTCCAGACCTAGTCTCTGCAGCTGCTTCAGTTCCTTGATCTCCTCGAGCCGCAACAGCCCGTACTTTTGGAACACCATCTCCAGCGCACCGAACAGCTGCGCCAGCGCTTGTCTCTTGGTCTGCTGGGGGGAGGACATCGTCGAGCGGCACGTAGGCGTCCAGGTCGACGGCGGGTGGATTTTTTCTCGCTCTTTTCAGCAGCACTAGCAGGACCGCTAGCACAAAGACCAGAGTTCCCCACACGGCCAGGGCTTCTTCCGGTGTCACGATAGTGGTCATCTTCTTAATTGAAGACCACAAGTTTTAATTTTTGCTCTTTTAGAAGCGGTAGTGGCCCTCGCCGGCCGGGTTTAGGTAGTTTTCGTAGGCGTATTGTGACACGATTTCTGAGAGCGCGCCAAGCATAAAGAGCTGCTTGCCCGTGTCACCAGGCGCCATCCGCATGCCGCCTCCCGCCAACAGGCCAGGCAGAACGCTGTAGATCAGCCCACCGCTGACCACGTGCAGGGCCAAGGAAGGGTAACGGGCCAAGTGGCCCTCTTGAGTGCTGTTGAGCACTCTACTCTGCAGCACGTCAACAATTGTGGTCGTCGCGGCCGCAATGATGGCCATGCCTGCAGACTTGCTGACGGTCACGCCGCTGATCCCGGGCACGGCCGCAAAAGAGACTGGGGCGTCCTTTTGCACTAGTACCGGCGTCGCAAAGTAGGCGAACGCAGCGGCAGTAGCACTGCGCGCAACGTTCTCCATACTGAAAGTGTCGCTGACGGTTCCGGCAATCTCGTCCATCTTTTTGTCCGTATTAAAAAACAGCGCCACAGAATTTAATATTTTTTTATTCATTGATTGACTGTCGGAGGGGCTGGGGTGTCTAGGTCTACTGCTGCTAGTGCGACAGAGGTGGTGCGGGCGTGCGCGATGGCCGCGGTTTGGGCCGTGATCAAGGCCAGCTCGGTGACGGGGTCGAGCCTCGTCATGCCGATGCCGGCCTTGAGTTTGGCGCGTTCGAGCAAGAAGAGCCACCGCTCGTTGGCAAAGCACTCGTCGGTTGTGCCGGAGATCTGGTAGCGCGTGCGTCTCGATACCAGGCGCTCGAGGCAGGTCAGCCCTTGCTTCAGGGCCACGTTGGACATCTGGTCCACGGCCGAGTCGTCCAGCGCCTCTTCGGCCTCCTCCAAGATCGTGGGCAAACGCGCGCGGGCCACCTTGCGCAGCGCCCGCGGCTCGCAGGGGATCCCTGCTTTTTTGAGCTTGGGTGCAATCAGCTCCGATTTGCCGTAGGCGCACAGGAGCCGGTAGGCAGGGTCGTCGCGCAAGGGCACCGTCTCGGCCTCCTCGAACCGTTGCTGCGTCAGCGGCGGCGGTTGGCGTTCTTTGGCCACGCGCCGTCTTTTCTTGGGAGGGGGTTGAGTCGAAGGAGGAGCGGTCGCCTCCTGTTCTGGTGGTAGCTCTTGCTTGCTCTCTTCCACGGCCGGCGGCTCGAGATTAGCAAAAGGGTCATCCCTCATACACATACTATTATAAAAGAAACACAACTTTCTTTTTTTAGAAGCCCAAGGGCTCGTTGCTGGCCCTGTTGATGCCGACCCAACCGCGCACGTTGCCGTCCTCGCGCTCGAAGGCAGAGACCGAAGGGATTTTGCTCCATTGCTCGTCACGCATTTTCGAGGCCTGGTACTCTTCGATCATTCTGGCCGCTTGCATACAACCATTCCAGTCGTTCTCGTAGTTACGCCTGCACAAGCACAGAGAAAGGAGATCGGTTGCAAATCACATAATCCAATGTTTCTACCTGAGCTCGGTAAGCCATGGCTTCATCTGGCCGCGAATCCCTCGTTCCCCGAAGTAGCAGTTGGCATTCGTGAAATCCTCCCCGTAGACTCCATCGATCTCGTCCGCGGTACCGACAAATAGAACTGCACCTGACAAACGATTGGCATGCGTTTAATAGGAAGGAGATACAGGCGCAAAAGCGGATTACCTTTGTACCACGAGGACAGACTGTTCTTGGAAAGGCGCTGGGCGATGCCCTTCATGTTGTCTATGGTGGGATCCTTTCTATCGGGCATCCCATTGAGCGCAGAGTAGATGATGCTGGACGTGGCCAGTGCATCGGTCTTGACGACGGGGTCGGTCTGCGTACCGTGCTCCACTGCATCGTTGAGGTGCGCGCCCGACTTCTCGTCGGTGGTAGTCGCCAGGCGCACGGGTCCTCGTTGTGGGGCGGCCATTGTTCTTCCGTTTTGTTTAAAAAGGGTCACCAGAGAATAAAAAAAATTTTGTTTTTGGTTCTACTTGGCGCCGTTCAGGGCTGCTTCACACTGCCTGGCTTGTTCGGGCGAGATTTTCAGCAGGATCTGTGCGTCCTGCACCTTGGGCGGCGGGAAAATCTTTTCAAGTGGTGCCACCTCAACCGTGTTGTGCAGGGCCTCGAGCACTTTCTGTTCGGCCTGTGCCTCTTTCTGCCACTTGCGGCCGGCCTGCCTCAGTTCCTTTTCGTTCAGTTTGCCTAGCGCTAGCGCGAGCTGCGGGTTGAAGCTCTGCAAGTGGTGCATCTCGGCTTTTTTAATGACAAGCTTACAACAAAAAAAAGAATCAGTTATTCTTCCGCTTCTTAGTCGGCGCACTACTCGTTTCTGCCATGTCCTTTCTCTTGGTGTTTAGCTTCACGAGCTTGATGCCTAGCTTGGACAAAACCTTGTGCCATTCCTTCATCAGCTTTTTGCCCCTCCCGCCCTCCGCCTGGATGCGCTCGGAGGCCTTTTCGATCATTTCGTGCAGCGTGCGGGATTTCTCGGTTGGGCCCACGGGTCCCTGGCTCCGCGTCTTGCGCTCCAGCAGCTCCTCGAACAACGGGACGGGGGGCTCCTCGTTGAGGCTGGTGACGAGCTTCTGGTCGTGCCACTCGTCGGTGCCGTACGCCAGCGCCATTCTGACTACCTTGAGCCGCTCTTCAAAGGTAAGCTTCTGGCTGGTGAGAATTTGCACGTCCTTCTCGGGCAGCTCTCCTAGCTGGTCCGGGAAGATCTTGTAGTCCAGGTCCGCCTCCGTGCCCTTGGCCGTGGCGGTCAGCACCAAGTTGGCCAAGTACCTGACGGCCAGGTTGTCCTTGTACTTTTGTCTGTTCTCGGGATCCGGAGGATGCTCTCGACGACACGCTCGGTCCCCTGGCGCAAGAAGGCCTTGGCCTCCTCGGGCTTGCCTCGGACCTTGTCAAGCAGCTCTCTGTCGTTGACCCCCATGTTTCGCTTGCGCATAGCCTCCAGGATGCCCACGCGCAGCATGTTCAGGCTCTCCCTCTCTTGGCCTTTGGGCAGAGTTTTCCGTTCATGGCATAATACAAGAGTTCCTGCTCGGCTTGCTTGGTGTCCAGCTCTCTGTCACTGGCTGATTCCATGTCCACGGGCGCACCGCTTTCTTTAGCAGCTCGGTTCGCGTTGCCGGTCTGGGTAAAGTCCGATCCTGCCCCCCCGAGCCACGTCGAGTCGTCGCCGCCGCCGCCTGGTTGGCCCACGCCAAAGACTTTGCCAGCAGAGGAGTTGCTGCCGTAGGCCTCGTTGCGCTCGGTGTTGGTCGGGCCACCGCCGCCGCCGGCCGCGACCAGCACGCCGGTGCCGCTCCTGTCGCTGTCCTCTACCCCTCCGTTGCCCTGACGACGCACCGGCCCGCCGACACCGGCGGCCACTCGCGCGGGCACGCCTGCAGCAGCACCGCCACCGGCGCCGACCGCGAGACCCCGGGACTGGAGCCAGCCTCTGGCAAACAGGCCCTGGAACAAGGCCTTGAAGCCGCTGACGATGCTGGGCTGCGTCACGAGGCCTTCGCCCACCGCCTGCCCCACGTCGGGCCGCTGAGTGAAGACGGGCACGACTTGGCTCTGCGCCCACTCCCAGGCCTTGTCCAGGCCGCTCCCCTGCGGGAAGCTGCCCTTCTCGCGCTCGAGTGTGTTCTTCATGAAGTCCACCATGCCCGACCTCTTGACGAACGCGCTGAACTCCTCTGCGCTGGCCGTGTGCACCAACCGCTTCTTTTCTTCGGGCGGCAGGGTGGGCGCCACGGCCTCTACCGCCGCTTCCTTGAGCTCGGCGACTTTCTGTTGCGCCTGTTCGGCCCGTTCCGCGAGCTCGCTGGCACCCGAGACTTCCTTGGACTCCTTGTATTTCTTGATTTGTTCTTGGTACCGTCTGATCTGGTCGAGGAGCTTTTGCTGGACGTTGTCTGCCGTCTTTCTGTCCTTTTTGAGCAGCGCGTTGGCCCTTTCCTTGTAGTCAGCATGTTTTTCTCGAGGGTGGCCTTCTGTTCCTCGGACTCTCGGAGCCGCTCGGTAAGCTTGTGCAGCCTGCCCTCGCTTGCCTGTCGCTCTTTGAGCAGGCGTTCCGCCTCCTTGACTCTGGCCGCGGCTTTCTCTGCCTTCTTGCCCTCCCGTGCTCTAGCCAGGGCGTCTTTCGCGCCCTTGAGCTCTTTCCTGAGTTTGAGGATTTCCTTGCTCTGTTTCTCGTTCTGGTGGCCCATTTGCATCACGGTCTCGTCCGCTTCTGCGATCGTATCTGTGTTTATTTTCAGTCGTGCTCGGAGCTTCTCGACTTGTCCGGCCAGCTTGTTGTAGGCCTCGCTCGCCTCTGCCAACGAGATCTCTTGCTGCGAGGTTTCGCGTGTCAAGCTGTCCACGTGCTGTTGCAGCGCTTCTCCTCCCTTGTTAGCAGCCTCCAGGTCTTGCTGCAAGTGGCGCTCGCGCTCCAGCGCCTCTTCCAGCGCCTGTACGGCCTGTTTGTTTTCTGTTGTCAGCTGGTGACGGGCCTCCTCGCTCGCTTTTTTAGCTCGCTGGGCCTCTGCGCCGAGCGACGCCAAATGCTCCAGAGCCGCGTCTGCCAGCGCCCTCTGCTCGCGTGCGAGCCTCGCTTGTTGCTTGGCGTCTGTCTGCAATTGCTTGATCTCCGCTGCCTTGTGGCGCAGGTCCCCTAGCAGCAGCTGGCGGTTGCGCCTGTATTCTCTGGCCCGTGCCTGGAGCTCCTTGTTGTGTTTATGGGCTTCTTGCAGTTCTTGTGCCAGCCCGGCGTTCTTGGCCCTTTCCGCCTCGGTGTTGCCTTCTGCCGTCTGCAGACGGTCGTTGCTCTCCTTGAGTTGAGCCTGTAGCTGTTCGATCTCGGTGTCCTTGAGCGTAATCTGGTCCAGGTACTCGCCCGCCAGGGCCTCTGCCTTTTTCTGCAGGGCCTCTACACCCGCCTTGTCCGACTCCAGCCCCTGGTATGCCTTGTTGGCTTCTAGCAGCTGCTGGTCCAGCGCGGCGGCACGCTCGTTGATCTCTCGCAGCTTCTGATTAGTCTCAAATACCTGCCTGCTGGCATCCGCTGCATTGCGCGCTGTCTCGGCCGCCTGCTGCCTGTAGAGCTCTGCTTTTTGTTCCACCTCCTCTGCTTTGCCGTCTAGCGCCGTCTTCTCTTCGCTGTACCCGAGCGTGGCCGCGTTCTTGTCCCTGAGTTCTGCCGCCAGCCCCGCGGCCTGATGTGCGCTGGACGCCCTTTGCTCCGCCTCTTGTTTTTCCTGCTGAGCCTGCCGTTCGGCCTCTTCTGCGTCTGCCGCCTTCTGCCGCAGCTCGTCGTTGGCGCCCTTGGCCTGGGCTGCCTGTTGTTTGGCCGCTTCGGCCTCTCGTGCGGCCCTGTCGGCCTCCGCTGCTTTCCGTGCTGCTTCCTGTCTTGCATTGTCTGCGACTTTCTCCAGCCGTTCGTGGGCCAGCTTTTCTGCGTGTGCCACTTCGAGTGCGTGGTCCCTTTCTGTCTGCAGTATAACCATTTTCTGCTGGAGTATATTGTAGTCGTTCTGGAGGCCCTGGCCCGCTTGCTGCAGCTGGGCGATCTTCTTGTTTGCTTCGTCGATACGGCCCCTTGCGGCGGCGGCGAGGCGCTCGGTGTATTGTCGGTACTAGTTGCTCACGTTGACGATCCTCCTGCCGTCATTTCCGCTGCTCTTGGTCGTTTCCTCCAGGCGCGCAACGTAGGCTGCCAGGTCGTTGGCTCGTTTGCGTTCTCTCTCTGTCTCCTCCTTTTGGCTCTTAAGCTCCTCCAGGCGCTGGTTGGTTGCCGCTTGTTCTTGCTGCAGCTTTGTCCTGGCATCCAGTAACTCCCTGGCCTTTTCGTCCTTTTCGGCCAGCGCCCGGTCGTGGGCCTCACGCAGACTGGTCTGGTTCTTCTCTAACTCTTCCTTCAGTCGCTTCTGTTCGGCCAAGGCGGCCTGTTGCTTCTGGGCGAACTCCTTGTCTTCTTCGACTTGTTTGGTCAGTGTTTTGGCGCGTTCCTCCGCCTCTTGTATTCGCGCTTGCCAGCCGCCTTTCTCCTGCTGGAGGGCTGCGATGCGCGCCTCTGCTCTCTGGCGTTTCTCGGCGTCCATGCCAGCGCCCGCCAAGAGCTTTTTCAGCCTCTCGACCTCGTTCTCTGCTGCAGTCAAATTTTGCTTGTACTGAGCATTCATGGTGCCCACAAGTCTTCTGGCGTTATCTGCCTCCTCTTGTGCACGAGCGATCATCGCTTTGGCGGAATCGATATCATCTTCCAAGAGGCCGATCGTTGCGTCCTGTACGCAAACTGTTGCGTCACTGCGGTCGAACATCTTCTCCAGCTGGCTAATCTGTAGCCGTAGATCTGCAATGAGCTTCGACTGGCCGGGCGGTGGTCGGGCGCCACGCGACTGCTCTTCTGGCTGGGGCGACGCGGGCCGCCCGTCGAGTGGTTGCTCGCCTGGCTCCGGGCTGCCGGCACGTGAGTGAGGGGGGGCGTCGTCCCCGTCCTCGTTGCCCTCGCCGCCTTCACCGCCTTCGTCCCAGTTGATCTCACCGCCGCCGTCGCCGCCTTCGTCCTCGTTGCCAGCATCTTCGTCCCCGCTGCCCGACGGCGAGGCGCGGCGAGAGTGTGGCGGCGAAGCGGAACGCGAGCGCGATGGTGGCGGCGAGGGCGAAGGCGGGCGCGAGGGCTGCGGGGAGGCGGAGCGCGAGGGCTGTGGCGACGGCGAAGCGGGGCGCGAGCGCGGCGGCGACGGCGAAGCGGGGCGCGGTGGCGAAGCGGGGCGCGGTGGCGAAGCGGGGCGCGGTGGCGGGGAGGGCGGCCGCAGGATGCCCAGCGCCTTGTGCGGTGGCGAAGCGGAGCGCCTCTCGGTACTGGGCCGCCAGCCTGCTCGACTGCAGCATCAGGTCCTGGATCAGTTTCTTGACGTTGACGTCTGTTACGGTGTCGAGCAGCGGGGTCTCGCGCTGCACAAGAAACACCTGCTGGTAAAAGAGCTGCGAGTTTAGGTCCTGGTTCGCGTGCGCGAGCACTCGAGACAAGAACAGCTGCCTGCTGACCAAGGAGCCTTCGCCGTACAACGCATAGGTCACCTCTCCATACAGCGCGCGGAGCAGGTGTTTGTTGCCCAAGGGCTTGTCTTTTTTGCCAGTAGAGTTAGAGTAGTGCTTCATGAGGTAGTCAAAGCATCGTTCCAACCCTGCCCCGTTCAGCACTGTCATAGCCTCGGCGTTGCCTAGCGCGGCCACGGCGCTCGTGCCGGCGGGCCGGTCCAGGACGCGCTTCGCCCAGGCGGAGACGGCGGCCGTCTTTTGCTTCTTCTTCTTGGGCGGTTGTTGCGGTGGCTGCTGCGGCTGCTGCGGCGGCGGCAGGTCGGCGGTCGAAGTGTAGTCGGACGGCGGGCGGTCGGCCTGCTTGAGTTTCTGGCCGCCCGAGTTGAGTGCGCGGTACTCGAGGTGTCTGTCTATGAGCGCGCGCATGTGCCTAAAGATCTGCAGGATGCCGTTGGTGTCGGCGGTCAGCACCCATTCGTCGCTGTCGTCTTCCGGCGGGTCGTAGGTCAGCCAGCCCTTCTTCGCTTGGCCGATCTGCGAGACGTGGCGGCTGAGCGCGATGCTGGAGAAGACCCTTTCCTGTTGCTGCTTTTCGTCCAGCGCTTCCAAGTTAGAGAACTTGACTACCTCGACCCCTCGCATGCCCAGCGCGGCCATCAGGAAAACAGCCTCCAGCCCCCACAGGGGCCTGTCCGGCGCGGGCAGGAAGGGTGAGTCGGGGGCCTGGTGCACGCCCGCGCTCTCCGCCAGCAGGGCCTGGTACAGCGAGTCGAGCCAAGCCAGCCAGGTCTCCTCGTGGATGGCGTGCTGGTGCTCCATCTTTTCGGTCCGGTTTTCTTTGGTTCTCTTCGCGGTGCTGGCGCTCATGTTCGGGTCACTGAACAACCCGTTCTGCAACACGAAGCGCGCGACCTCTTCCCCAAAGGGGGTCTGCAGGTTGCCCTTCGCGTCCTCGCCACCGAGCAGCCACTGGCGGAATTCAGTGTAGCTCTGGTGCCTGGTCTTGGCTCCGGGGGCTACGGCATCCACCAGGTCATTGAGCACTTTCGCGTAGCTAAAAATGTCGTCGGGGTAGCGCAAGAACATCCGGCAGTGCGCGAGCAGGCAATCGCGGAGCGGTTCGGTGTTGCCGTCACAGCCTTCGACCGAGCCCTCGTGCGGGCCGTAGAGGGCCTGCCTGAACGTCAGCTCGCCGCCCTCCCAGTCGTCGCCGGCGGGCAGCCGGCGGAGGTCGCCGCCCACCCGAAAGGCCGCGCGCCCTCCTTCGTTCGACGTGAAAAAGGACCCAGAGCCCTGCAAGCCCGTGTGAGTCTTCCGGAGGAAATCGCCCACGCGCATCTTGCTGTTCTTGGGAAAGATAAAGTAGTCGCCCCAGTGCTCCGTCCAAAACTCGATAATTCCCTCCAGCTCAGCCGAGCGCTCGAAGCGCGAGGCGTCCACGCCGAGCGCGGACAGGCGGACCCTGCCCAGCAGCGCCTGGTACTGCTTTGGCGAGAGCTTCACGAGCTTCTCGAGGCCCGCCACAAACGATGACCGGTACTTGCGCCAGACCGCAGCAGTAAACTTGACGGGCGGCAGCCCCCGGGCCAAGGGCACTCCCGCCTTCTTGCCCCACGCGGCGAGCTCGCCGTGGCCCGGCGCCACTTTGACGTCCGGCTTCGCGATCTCTTTCCGCTCCGTGGCGTGCAGCGTGTCCATCGTTTTTCTGTAAATATGACTGGAGAGTGTTAACCTCTTTTTTTTACTCAGTGATTAAAATCGAGAGGATTTAAATCCACCATGCACAGCAGTCGCGCGACGCGCCTTCTTCCGTTTTTTGCGGAGCGGTTTGGAACCGAGAAGATGGCTCTCTCTCGGCCTGGCGTTGCAGTCGGGTGGGGTCAGCAGGTTGCCGGTGATTGGTAAAAAGGGAAAGTTCAGTGTCTGGCAGATGGCTGCCCAGATCGCCGTCTGCTGGTGCCTGCTTTCGCTCTGCAAGAGCGGCGGCACGCGCGCGGCGAGCGCGGGCTGTTGCATGAGTTCTAGCAGTGCTCTGAGGAGTGAAGAATAATTGACAAAACAGACGCGAGACCAGCCATAATGAACCTTGAGCAGCGCCCTCACTGTCGGCCACGCCCCGTCCACTCGGTGGAACAACGCCTCGAGCTCTTGGAGCACTTCGCGAGTGGGCTCGGCCCCGCGCGTCAGCCTGTCCTTCGAGCCGCCGAGCAGGTACGCGAGGCAGGCCGCACGGTCCAGTGAAAGCGGGCCGAGACGGCTCTTTTTGAACAGGTAGACCAGCTTCAACGGGGTAATCTCCGTACCATTCACCCTCCATTTGTGGCAGAGGTCTCTCGCCAGCTGTAGCAAGGCCTGGCTGACTAGCGGCTTCTGATGAATCCCCCTCAACCCAAATACCTGCCTCGTAATCTCGCGAAACCTCGAAAGACGAGTGTAACCTTGAGGGTGCCTCGGCTGCTCCGTCATTTCGCCCTCGTCCCCCCGCATCCGGCCATTCACTAAGAACTGGCCCGCCCCGTACAGCGAGTGCTCTCTGCCCACCAGACCACATCTCTTGCAAAAGGTCCCGCTCGTTTCTTGGTTGAAGACGAATTCGTGGTCGCACATCCACCGCACTTGTGTGCCTGTCGGGGGGTAAAATGAATCTTCAACAGCGGCCTGATTTAAATCAGGGCAGTGCAATTTGTTTCTTGGCTCCCGCCACCCTCTCTGCGACAAAGGAAAGAAAAATGGAAGGCACGGAGATACACCGCAAGAGGCTCTACCTGCACTGCGGCCACCCGAGCGCGCGCGAGGACGGGAGGTGGTTCGAGCTACCCGCGGCGTACGCACCCGTCAAGGGCTACCTGTACGTCTTCGGCCTATTTTGTACACCGGCCTGTGCGTGGGCCTTTGTCAGCTACGGCGTGCCGGAACCTCTGCGCTCACAGGCCGGAGACTTGCTACACTCCTTTTTGCGACTGAATCTCAGGCAGCAATTGATAAGGCCTGCGCCGCCTAGGTGGCAGCTGCTTGAGTACGGAGGCAGCATGACTATTTCGGAATTCCGGCAGGTAGGAGGGGTCCGGGACTGGGCGCTACCTCTAGCCAAAAGACAGCCAACACAGAAACACTTTATTGGGCCTAACCAGGGCAAAGCCTACGTCGTCAAGCGCCTTTCGCGGCTTCCGGGACTGCGTCTACTTTCTGCTTCTTGCCACGTGTGGACGAAGCCGAGTGCTTGTTCTTCCTCTTAATCACCTTTGGCACGCACCCGCTCTCCTGCCGCTCGAGCGGCTCGGGCGGCTCGACCGTGGGTTGCTCTTCGTCTGTGGCAGCGGCGCTCGACGAGACCATGGCGAATTTCAGGTAGCTCGCGCCACGGCTAAGCACCAGCACCAGCGGCCCGTTCTTGTTGAGCCCGAGCATCACGCGCCCCTTCTTGCGTTCCTGGAACGACGCCGCCTTTAAGAGTTTCTTGACAATGTCCAGCGAATAGAAGAGCCCGTCTCCTGCCCTGCCGTTTGGGTCGGCGCGCATCTTGGGCCGCTCGACTTCGGTGTGCGAAACGACCCCTGACAGATAAGTGCTGCTCTTGCGCTGTTCCGAGACATCGAGCAGACAGGACTCGGTGACCAGCCGGTCGCCGGCGACGTAAGCGCGCGTGCGAGTTCCATCGCGACCATGTCCGCCGGCACGCGCAGGTTGGACAGGGCACTGCTGTGTTCAAAACTCCTGCTTTCGTTGAACATTTTAAGCTTCAACTGGTTGTCGTTGTCTAGCGAGAGCTCCAGGGTGTAGTCGGGTCGGTACTGCGTGAGCCAGTTAGCGACTTCTTGAGGTCGATGCAGAACACGGCGCGCACCTTGCCAGAGCCAAACTGGACATAGTCGCCTTCGGCCCCTTCGGCAGAAAAGGGCACGGACAGCTCGGCGCTCACGCCGTCGGCGACGCCGACGAGCTCGAGGCCGGACGGCGAGGCGTCGATTCTTGCCTCGAGCAGGACCGGCGCCAGACACTCGATCGCCCGGCGGAACGAAGGTCCGCCGCTCTTGGTGCGCCAGAGAAAGACTAGGGACATTGACGGAGTTTGGGAAAATGAGGGCGCAAAGGTAAAAAGAGGACCAGCCCCTTTCCAACCCATTTCCTCTTTTGGGTCCTCCTGATTTGAATTGAGCCACTTTAAATCAGGCGAGTGGAGGAAGCAGCCGCTTCCAGTGAGACACGCACAAAAAGGTCAAATGTCTGTTCAACTAATCAAGGGCACGGGCGCGAACGGCGGCAAGCAGCTGGCGGTCAAGTTCAACCCGGCCGAGGACCTGCCGAAGATTGTGCTAAAAGGCGAACCGCGCGCGGCGTATGGTTCTGTTTTCGCCAACGTCGTGTACGAGGGGAAAGCCCCGACCCTTTTGCTGCCGCCGCTGGTCGTGGCCTGGGACCCTAGCAGCTTCTAGGACTCCAAGAAGGTGACGGTCGACCTGAGTTTCCGCGAGGCCACGACCCATTCAAGTGTGCTGGATGCCTACCAGGTCCTCAGGGCCATCGACGAGAGAATGTGCGCGCTACTTGTGCAAGCCAGAGACAAGCTGCTGCCCACCGTGAAACGAAGCGGCGTCCTCGCGAAAACAGACGAACAGATCAAGTCTTACTACCAGGCCTGTACCCGACCCCGTACCAGCGCCAAGAGCGACAGGGCGTGGCCCGCTCGCCTGAGCCGCACGCTGACGGGCGCCAAGATCCTGGGAGGAGAGGGAGACAACCAAGCCATTTCACGAGGCGATGTAGTGAAATGCCTAATTCAAGTGACCACGCTGTGCTCACGTCAGGAAAAAGTGTCGCTCGGCTTCAAGATAGTTCAACTGCGAAAAATCGACGCTCTGCCTTACCCAGACATTAGCATTACAGAGGAGGAGGCCTTCGGCGTGTCGCTCAAGGAAGATTCGGGAGCCGACTCCAGCGCCATGCAAATCGAGGAAGAGTTTGTTTAATTTAAAAAATGAAAGAGATTCAAGCTACACAAACAGCACAGTCGGCCGGTCCCAGGGCCTTGCTAGCGGCCTGGGTTCGCATGTAATACGTAGTTTTGAGACCGAGCTGCCGGCGTAGAACAAAGCGCTGCTGACTCTGCGTTCAGTGGGATTGCTAACGTGCAAGTTGAGCGACTGTGAGCCACACACAAACGGGCCGCGGTCGGCCGCCAAGTGCAGCTGCACTCGCAAGGGAACTTCCCAAACAGTCTTGTAGATGTTTTTGATGTCTTCGGGAAGGTCGCATCCTTGCACAGAACCGCCGTCGGCATGATTTTATCACGGAGCTGGTCGCACCAGAGGGAGCGTTCCTCTAATTCCCGCACAAGGTGTTTGTTCCACACGACGTGCTCGCCAGAGAGCACACGGTGCACAAAGACGTTTGAATGGGGAGGCTCAAACGATTCGACATTGCCCGGGATTTGAGCGGTCGTGGCAGTCGGCATGTAGGCAATTAGCTGCGAGCTTCGCAGCCCATACTTGACAATGCGCTGGCGGAGCGAGTCCCAGCGGTCGTCCGTCGGTGGCTTGTTCCACAGATCGAACTGCAAGAGCCCTTGGCTAGCGGGAGACCCGCCGAAGCTCTTGTAAGACCCCTTCTCCTGTGCTAGTTCGCAAGAGGCCCAGAGCGCGGCATAGTACAGTTCGTGTGCTATCTTGACATTGAGCTTTTGTGCCTCTGTTGAATCCCGTGGCATTTTCATCAAAGCCAGGGCGTCGGCTAATCCGTTCACACCAAGAGCCACCGGACGGTGCAAGAGGTTGCTGCGTCTGGCTTCCTCCGTAGGATATTCCGAAATTTCGACCACAATGTCGAGGTTACGAACAGCTAAACGCACGCACGACCGCAGCAGCTCGAAATCAAAGGACTTGCGGTCCTCCGACACGAACTTGGGCAGCGCAACCGAGGCCAAATTACACACACTGTGCTCGAGCGGCGAGCTGTATTGAACCACTTCTGCGCACAGGTTACTTGAACGAATCGTGCCCAGGTTTTTTTGGTTTGACTTGGCATTCACTGCGTCCTTGTACATGATGTAGGGCACACCGCCGTTTTCAATCTGTGCACGGGAGACAGCGCTCCAGAGCTCGCGCGCCTTGACGGTGCGCCTCGCCAGGCCCAGCCTCTCGGCCCGCGTGTACTGGGACTCGAACTCCTTGCCGTAGAGGGCGTCCAGGTCACCCACGCCCGTCTCGTCTGAGCAAAAAAGAGACCATTGTTCATCCCGTTCTACACGCTCCATAAATAAGTCACAGACGGAAAGTCCTAAAAACAAGTCTCGGGCTCGCAGTTATTCGGAGCCAGTGGTCTTTTTAAGTTCCAAAAACTCGAAGACGTCGGGGTGATGTACTGGCAGGTAGACGGCTACAGCGCCCTTTCTCTTCCCGGCCTGATTTGCGTAGCGGGCCGTCTCGTTTAACACTTTGCACAATGGTATAACACCGTCTGATTCTCCGGAAGTGCTGCGTATCAGGGAGCCCTTGGCTCTAACGCACCCGAGGTGAACTCCCAGCCCGCCCCCTCCCTTGCTGATAAGAGCAACGTCTTTGATCGTGTCATATATGTCGCTCAACGGGTCTCCTTTGATAGGAAGCAAAAAGCAAGAAGAAAGCTGGCCCGCTCTTCTCAGCCCGCTGTTAAATAGGGTTGGACTTGCGTGTGTATAATAACCCGATGACATGAGGTCATAGGTTTCTTTGATTCGTTTCAGCGGCTCTTTGGACTCGCGGCGGTGCAGGTGGACGGCCACGAGGAGCCAGAGGTACTGGGCCGTCTCGCACGCGCGGCCCTCGTTGTCTTTGAGCAAATAGGACTTGAGCAGCGTGGAGTATCCAAAGTAACCGTACGCCAGGTCTCGGTGGGCCTGGATCATGGCGTTGAGCTGCCCTGCGTTCGTGTCTACAAAAATACTGAAGGCAGGTTCCATACCCCACCTAAGCTTTTCCATGGCCGCGCTGAAGGTCGGCGGGCACTGTTTTGCGTGGTTGGAGGCCAGGAGACGACCACCCAGCTCTCCGAATTGCGGGTG
Organism: Paulinella micropora; assembly: GCA_019918135.1. NCBI lineage: Eukaryota > Cercozoa > Imbricatea > Euglyphida > Paulinellidae > Paulinella > Paulinella micropora. The sequence goes on along the minus strand of WBZZ01000921.1, from coordinate 329,339 downwards.
CTGAATCGCGAGCGCCGCACACGTGCTCGCGGCCAGCGAGTCGAGCTCGGAGGTCGGCACGAGGTCGTACAGGCCAGCCACGACCTTTTGGGCGACAAGAACGGGGTCAACGACATACAGATCTTTGGACAGGCTAGCAACTCGCGCCAGAATCTTATCGAGCGAAACGCTTTGTGGAAATCAATTTCGTTTTGCCACTTGCATTTTCCTCTATACAGAGTCTGGCTCAGAACTTTTTTTTCCGTGTTCTACCGCGACCCAAGCCCCGAAGACCGCGTCCGCCGCCGAAATTTCGCCGTGGCCGGTGACGGCATAGGAGGCCCACAGGAGCCCATGCGTTTTTCTGAAGTCTGACCAGTACGCCTCTCCACCGAAAAACCCGGTCTGCCTGTCATCCAAGGCACCGCTCAGCCAAACCGCCGCGGGTATTGCGGCCAGTGCTCGCAGCCAGGGCTGTGGCCTGTATATGGCCAGGCCGGCCACCGCTAGTCTAGCCGGCAGGCACCCGCCCCAAAAAAGGGCCATATTGTCTCTATTAATTGTGTCTGTCATGTTTAGCCCAAACGAAAAATACTATCGTCTGCACAAACCGTGTCACTAGTTCAAATCTCGTTGGTTGCAAACTCTTATGCCTGGGCACTTCATTTTTTTTGTTTTATTAATTTTTTTGCAAGAACATTAAAAAAAAATTCCCTGGAAAAGGAACCACAAGATTTTTTTAATAATGCCATTTTTCACACGTTCGCGTCAGCAGTCACGTGTTCGCCTTCGAGCTTCTGTCTCTTGTTGCTCTCGTTCTGGTTCTCTTGGGGCTAGTTTTTACGCTTCGCGTTCTTCATGAGCACCTTGTTTGCGTCATTCTGGTAGAACTCGTCGTGGTACCGCTGCACGTCGTGCACCGAGGCGATTGGCTGTATCGTAAACGTGCGGTAGCTCTCCCTGTCGCCGCCCTTCTGCGACCTTTCGTTTTTCCCTGTTGAGACATTCTCATAGCCGACGCAGCCCAGCAGGTACTTGAGGGCCGCCTTGTTTGTGGCAAACTCCCTTTTCTTGAAGGGGATCTTGGGTCCGGCGAGGACCGCGTCTTCCGCGAGCTTGCGCACCAGCTTCGATTCAAGCAGCTTGCTGCTGTACACGGCCTTGCTGTCCTTAAACAGGTCCTGGACCGAATTCACCTCGAAGACTTCTGCGAGCCCGCCCACCGCCTTGTACAGCCCAACGTGGCTCTTGCACAGCGCGGCAATCTGCCTGTCGGTCATGTCCAGTTGCTCGGCCAGTCTCACGTCGCCTTTCACGAGGGCCAGCTGGTCCAACACGTCCACTTTGTCCTTGCACTGCTGGTAGAAGGACTTGACCTCTTTTACCCACTGGTGCCGTAGCCAGGCAAGACCGTTTTGTAGCTTGGCGGGATTGAGGACAAGCGCCCGTTGTAGCTCGGTGCGCTTTTTCCTGTACTCTGCTGCCGCTTTCTTCAGCACTGTCTGGACGCCAGGGTAGCGAGCAAAGGTGTTCATCATACCGTACTCGATTTTCTCGTCGTTGGGTCCACGAGACCTGAACGGAAAGTCCGCGCGTTTGCGAGCGCTCTCGACTGTCAGCGACTCCCACTTCACCACGTCCACGGTCACTGCCCCTAGGCGGCAGAGTGGCGGCGGCGGTACCAACTTCTTTCCTCCCTCTTTTAGTTCCTGCTCTTGCTGAATCTTTGCTTCCTTTCTTCTGCCTTCTGTCTCGCCTTGTCGTCTGCTTTCTGCCTGCGCTCCTCGTCCGTCATGATCGGCGGCACGACCACTTGGAAATCCTGGACGAGCCACTCCCACATGGCAGGGCCCCTGCAACGCCGCTGCTCCGCCAGGGACGCGATCAGCCGCAGCTTCAGCGAACTGGGCACCTCAACCATCTTGGAAATGCCCGCCTGATCCTCCACCCGCACCCAGTCGTAGCCCCGGTCAATCACGCACCAGGGCGAAAGCACGCCTTTCACTCTGTGCAGGGCCCTCATGCGCCTCCTTGGCGGAGTATTTGGCCTCGTACTGCTTGAAAACCTCGCAGTGTTCCCAGGGCAGAGTCGTCTTCTGCCTGCTCTCGAAACAACGAGGGGCCGGGATCCCGCCTTCGCCAAAGTACGCGCAGATGGTCGGGTCCCTGACCCGGCGCGCTCTCATTAGCATCTGTGCCATGATCCGCGCCGGTGGGCCCAGCCTAGAAATCTCCTTTTCGTACGCACAGTGTAGGAAGACTTGGTCGACCAGGGTCTGGATGTCCACCGCGACACATATCTTGCTCGTGAAAATCAGCAGGCGGGGCGTCCCCTCGTTGGCCGGGTCGTCTTTGAAGAAATCGTTGATAGTCGACATCAGAAACTTGCTGGTGCTCTTGCAAGTCTGGCCGTCCAGCAGCCTAATGAAGTCGCCGTCCTGCCACGTCGCCCTGATCCTGTTCTCTCGCTCGTGGATCTCTTTCTCTTCCTGGGTGCGCTTCTTCGGGTCTCTGTTGACAGTCGTCCGGACGTTGCCTCTTGTACCGGGCGCGCACGGCCTCACGGACGCGATATCAGGAAACAGCTTTTGTAGCGTGTCGTACAGGGCCGCCGCCGCTCGCTGCGTGTGGCATGCGACCAGCATCTTGCGCCCGTTGCGCAAGCCATCTATAATTTTCCCCAGCCAGTCATCAAACTCGGACACCACCAGCAAGCCTCTCCACAGGTGTGGGGGCACGTACTTGTAGTAGTGGAACCGTATGTCGTTTTGCGCCTCCTCCAGCAACGCCTTCCCTTCCCTTCTAGCCACTCTGCCCCCGTCGCACAACAGCCAGTCGCGCAGGTGCGGCGACTTGTCGCAGTCCTTGTCCAAAATAAGTAGTCCCGCACAGCGCTCTGAAGATGACGTCGTTCTGTTGCAGGTTGGTCCCGTTGGTCTCGACAGAAATGCTCTGATTGAAGATGAGCATCGCTTCGTCGACCACCACCATCTGGTACAACTGGAACTCCGCCCGGTCCTTGGCCTGTGCCGAGGCAGACATTAGCTTCCAGATAGACTCGTACTGGATCATGATGATGCGCGCCTCGTAGATCTCCTTCCTGGTAGCGTTCTTGTATATGATCACGCCAGCAGATATCCCGTGGCCCGCCAGGTAGTTCTCCAACCGCTTGTCCGAGTTCTGGGCCTGTGACGTTCGGCCGACGACCCAAACGATCTTGGCAGCGTGGTTCTGCGCCAGCAGTTCGCGGACTGCGGCGAAGCCGCAGTGTGTCTTGCCCATCCCCGTGTGGCCGTTGATCACCACGTAGCGAGCTTGCTCGAAGGAGACCCTGTGCATCACTCTCTCCTGGTGGCCGTCGCCGCGGAACGTCTTGAGGTACAAGTCTTGCTCCGTAAGGTAGGCGATCGTGTGCTGGAAACCAGTGACCTTAGCCAGGTCCCCGTCGGACAGGTCGCGCAGATAAACGGCTTCGCGGTCGCCCGTGTTCTCTCTCACTGGGGTGACTCGCCACTGGAGGTCGCTGGGAGGCGACAGCATCGGGACAGGGATGCGCACGCCATCCACCACGACCAACTTGCTGTCGGGACGAGGCTTTTCCACACCAGAGAGCACGCCGCCGTCCGCGATGTGCTGGTTCAGCTTCGCCACGTCGATCTCGGAGGCTCGTACAAACACCGCGTCGTGCACCAGCGTGCTCACGTTGTCTTTGCCAAAGTACTCGATCACGCGCATCATCACCTCGTTCTCGAAACGGGTCGTCAGGAAGTGAACGAACCTGCCCCGCAGGTTGTAGAACTTAATGCGGCCGTCGGGGCTCTCTGTCTGGCTCTTGGTCTTCTCGCACCAGGCCCACAGCTTGGGAAAGTACTTGACCAGCCCTTGCACAGCCAGCTTGACGCTGCATTGCAGGTCGGCCAGAATGGGGTACGCGTCCATTTTGACGTCCGTAGTGGCACCGGGGAGCCGTATCAGCACTCCACCATGCACGAGGCGGAGCATAACATCCTTGACAAACGCGTCATCCGTGACGCGCAGTGACGCCTTGACGCGGCGGAAGAAGCCTTCGCGGTCGGTCACGAACTCCCGCAGCGGCGCCAGATCGGCCGCGGGCGATGACTCGAGCTCCGAGGCCAGCCAGTGCAAGAAGAAGGGCACCGAGTTTCGTATGTCCAACTCGAGCGTGTCCGACAGGGTGAGCCTCCTCAGTTCCCTTGGCGCCGACTGCAGTCCGTGCTCTGCGTACAAGCGGCATCCCGGCAGAGCGGCGTCAGGGCACTTTTTGGACTTGCGCGGGGCCTGCATCCCGCGCGGCAAGCGGTACGCCACCTCCAGTTTGCCCTTCTCGTTCACGTTGGTGTACAGGGCCAGCAGGTACCGCTTGGGCATCACTCTTTCGTCCTGGAGCAGGTCTCGCACCTTGACCAAGTCCGCTGTCTCGTGCAGCACGAGCGCTGGCTTGCCTCCTCCACTCCCGCTGTCGCCCTCTTCGCGCTGCTGTTTCTTCTCTTCGTCCACGTCCTCCTCCTCGTCATTTTCCACTTCATCCGCATAGAACTCCACGGGCAAGGGCGAAGGGGGCGGCGAGCAGTCCAACACGGTTTCCTCGTCCATCGCTGGTCACTACACACATAGACACACGCAGAAACGTTTTTTGTTGTGTTTTTTCCAAGGAGCGAAAATTTTGATGGGTCTTGTGGTTTTTTTTGAAGGTGCAAAAATTTTGACTGGTTTTGCGGGCACAAAATTTTTTGGCATTACTCTCGTTCCGGCTCAGGTCACTTACTTGCTTCAGAAAGGAAGCAAGTCTGAGAGCGACAAGGCCAGAACCGAACCAGGCCAGGCACGCGCGCCTGCTCAATGGTGAGGGGAGACGGGAGAAGGGAGAAGGGAGAAGGGAGAAGGGAAAGTAGCGGTTTACGCGTGCTCGCGTGCCGGTTTGGGAAAACGACCCCCCTCCCTCCGGTGCCAGTATAAGGGAAACGACCCCCCCCCCTCCCTACCGAGTGCCTGCACAATGTCGCGGAAAGTAACGGTCCCGCGTGCCACCTCTACCTAAGCAAGGGAGAAGGGAGAAGGGAAAAGGGAGAAGGAGAAGAGAAAAGCGTGCCCGCGCGTGCCGCGTGCCACCTTGACCTAAGCAAACCAAGGGAGTAACGGACGGTACCCAACCACCCTCACAACCAGCCCAGCTGAGAATCACCAAAGTCCCAAGAAAAAAAATGCGCAGAAAATTTACCGCTGGCGCCACCGATGGTCCCCGTCCCAAGCGCGCGCGCCGCGTCCTGCAGCGCGGCAGGCTGGCCGCGCTCGCCCCGCCGGCTGGCTACACACCCCTCCTCTCCGACCCAGCCGCCGTGGCCAAGCTCGATGCCAAGCGGTCCGTCTTCGAAGAACCTGACTGGGGAAGCCTGCTGGCCGAAGCCGCTGCCCTAGGCCAGGACACCAACGATCGGCGCATGCGTCTAGCCTGTTTCCCCCACTCGTGGGACCCGCTGGCCGTTATCACGCTGCCACCCGATGCTCCCCAGCTTCTCTCGCTTCTGGACCTCTGCCTGCTCACTGCGCCTACCGGTCAGAGCGTGCCCGACCTACCGCCGGAACTGACTGTTGGCCACGCGGCGCCTAGGCTCCTGGACCCCTACCTAACGCCCGTATTGTCCCAGCTCGTGACTGCCTACCTGCCCACACCGGCGTTCTACAGCCCATTCCCCAAGGGAACCCTGGCGAGCCTACCCGCGGCTGTGCGCAGCGACCTTTTTGATCGCCTTTACAATGTGCGCTTGTTTCACCGCTGGCAGGACTGGTACGGCAGTGGAAAAAAGCACGAGGCCCTGTCCCGCAACCCAGTCATCCTCGAGGCGGAAGCTAAGAAGGAATTGCTAGAATACGAGCTGCCGGGACAAGAAGATGTCTACTACTACAACATTATCGACACCCCCCACACGAAATACTGATGCTCTACCAGATGTACGAAAAACTGCATTGGGATGCAACGGAAGACTGCCTCAACCAACGCCTGCAGGCAGTCTTCCAGCGCGTAGCCAAGCGCCTCAGCGCGTTGTAGAATTCAATAAAAACACCCCTACCTGTTGTTCATCGTGGCTTGGCACCGGCTGGCCCAAAGGCCACCTATATACACGCGCAGAGCCAGACTCCGGCGAACAGCCAAGGGCGCCCACCCTACTCTTTCTAAACAATGCGGTGGTTCGTTTTTGGATTTGCGCCACCCCACATCTTATAGAGTACACTTTCTGGTCAAGGTCAAAAACGAACCACCCGATTCAAAAGCGCGCGGGCAGCCAAGGGCGCCCACCCTACTCTTTCTAAACAATGCGGTGGTTCGTTTTTGGATTTGCGCCACCCCACATCTTATAGAGTACACTTTCTGGTCAAGGTCAAAAACGAACCACCGCCACCGCCACCGGCGGCGGCGGCGGCGGCGGCGGTGGTTCGTTTCTGGCACCTGCGCCGCCCAGTCATCTTATAGAGTACACTTTCTGGTCAAGGTAAAAATCGAACCACTCTCCGGTGCCACCACCCGCCACTGTGGCATCGGATTCGAACAACGGAAATGCGCGCCAACATCGGTGGCACAAACGTGCCTACCAGGTATCTATACCCTGTACTTTCTAGGTAAGGCCAGGTTCGAACCACTCATTTTCCCGGGAAGTTTTCCGTGAATAAAAAAAAACAGTGGTTCGAACGTGCCTACCAGGTATCTATAGAGTGCTATCTATAGTCAAGGACAAATTCGAACCACCCACAAAAAAGAGGAGGAAGGGGGCAGGGGGGAAGGCCACACACATACTACCCTAGTGACCAACTCAGTGTGCCACTACTGCACTTGGCTGGTCACT
>WBZZ01000921.1:307500-315000 GCA_019918135.1 Paulinella micropora | reverse complement strand
CAGGCGGGGCCAGGGCTCGTTCCATAAAGCGCCCCTTGCAGAACGAGCTCCCACCTCCATTACAGAGGGCCCAGTAAGCAGATGGAGTTTCGAGACTGTTCGACAGTCTAGTATAAACCGACAGAGCACTGTGGGTTTTATTCCGGGCTCAACAAGCAAGAAAGGGCACCCTGAGGGAACAGGATTGTGCTTCCCGTCGCTATTTCGGCATGTGACTAATAGGCGTATGGCTAGGCACACATAAGGCACCCCACCACGGGCCCAGCACACCCACACCATCCCCTAATTCTCTGTCTGTCGACAGATGGCACCCATTTCAAAAAACCAAGCCCAAGGGAGGGTCAGTGACACCTCAAGTGGCCTTGGTTCACTTCGTGGAGTAAGTGATGAGATCAACTGATGAGATATCGACTAATGTCAGAAAAAAGGAGCTTCTGATTTCGTCAACCAAGGAAGTCTGTAAAGTATTGACCCGATGCCCAGCTAAGCCGTGATGTTTGCACGGAAGGGACTGATACAGGCGATACCAAAACTCCTTAGTACCAGGCGGGGCCAGGGCTCGTTCCATAGATAGATAGATAGATAGATAGATAGATAGATAGATAGATAGATAGATAGATAGATAGATAGATAGATGGATGGATGGATGGATGGATGAATAGGTATATAAATAGGTAGATATAAACATAGATAAATAGATAGTTATAGGTATGCAGGTAGATAGATCAATCAAGGCAAGATAGATAGAAAGAAATATGGATCGATAGGTGTAGACTGAGTATTGTGTTTTACCTGCATTTTCTTCTTGTGTTTTTTTGAATTGAGATGGGCATTTACCTGGCTCTATACAACAGAAAAATGTAAACATACATACATTCCATACATACGTTCTGACATACATTACATACACACATACATACATACATACATACATACATACATACGTATACATACATACATACATACGTACATACGTACATACATACATACATACATACATACATACATACATACATACATACATACATACACGCAGAAAGTACATACATGACATACATATATATTATACATACATACATACATACACATACATACCATACCTACACATATACATGCATACATACATGCATACTAACATACTGACATACACACACACATACATAAATACATGCATAACATACATACATACATACATACATGCATACATACATACATACGCACGTACGTACGTCCGTACATACATACATATGAATACATACATATATACACATACATGCACATACATACATACCTACTAGAAAATAAGATTAGAAAATAATATTAAAAAGTAAGATTAGAAAGTAAAATTAGAAAGTAAGATTAGAAAGTAAGATTAGAAAGTAAGATTAGAAAGTAAGATTAGAAAGTAAGTAAGATTAGAAAGTGATTACTTTTTAATCTTACTTTCTACTTTAGTAGAGACTTTGCAGAACTATGAATTTGAAAGTTATCAACAATGCAAACAATTCCCGCCAGTTCACAGACCGAAAACCGTGGCCAGCAAAAGATGTACTGCCGCCGGCCCACCCGGTATATAATGGCACTTGAATACTTACCGTTCCTGTCTGTCTGTTATCCTTGGTCTGGAGCCTGGGCTACGGAGTCCCTACTTAAGGTATATATTCCTCAGTCTTCATATCGTTAGGACAGTTATCAGTTATTGAATATCGTACTATTGTAACAATCTGGAGTCGCTAATAAAACATATGTTTTTAGGCATTTTAAGCGTTGCCAACTTCAAAACGGGGGCAACTATAACTTTTCGAGTTTTTAACATTTTTTAATCGCCCTTCTTTGTTGTATTATAAAGATCACGATAAGATCTACTGCTAGCTGAAAGAGAGAGAGAGAGAGAGAGAGAGAGAGAGAAAAGAAAAAAATCAGTAATACTATTACTGTCGACACTCGAGTTGATACAGTTCAGTGATTGCTCTACAAAACTTTGATTTTTATAAAAAGTTATTTAGAAAAAAAGAGTTGGACTTTTTAAGTTTGATTTTTCAAAAAACTTCAATGTGTCAAACTTTTTTTTACCAATTTAAATTTTTCAAAAAATCAAACTTTTTAAATAAATCAATATATATATATATACAAATTAAAGTTTACAAAAACTTTAAATCAAAATTTACTGACAGTCAATCTTTTCTTAACGACTAGTAACATATAATAATAATATTAATATTGTTATGTCAGGCTATCATTAATAGTATTAATGATACTGAGTTAATGTGATTGTTAGGTTATTAATATTAATAGTACTAATATTAATATTAATAATGATAATTTCAAACTAGTTATATTTCATAGAGGAAAAACTTTAAAAATATTATTTATATTAATGAAATTAATATCAATATTTACTGACTAATTCATTTCCCGTATTGATGAGACACAAACTCTAAGTTAGTTGCATGTGCAAATGCGTTTAAGATTTCTTCTCGAAATAATTACGAACCACCATGCGCTCGCATATATCTTTTGACGTTTTGGAAAACAGCCTCTATATATCTTTTGACATTTTGGAAAACAGCCTCTGGAGGCATAAGCTCAGGAAGATAAGCTGGAACACGTACTAGCGTAACGTTCAGAGTAGCCAGCAGCACAGCTTGTGCATCTTCCATTTCTTGTGTTCCATGCACCTTGGCATTGTCCATGACAAATATGTCACCCTCGCTCAAGTGTCAGTTGTAACATGCGTATACAAGGGATTCATATAAATCAATAGCATCATTTGAGCCATCCCTCATTGATAAAAGCACTCCCCCCTACGATGGGTAAGCGACGTCATGTAAGTAACACTCGTTGTATTCCTTGCAGTTTCCATCATACTACGCGTTCTCACAATCCTTTCCCCCCTTGCTCCCCTGCAATGGGACAATCATTTACAATCTGCAAACAATCAACACACACACACACAAAGGGGGGGGAGGGGGGGGGGACCGCTGCTGCTTGGCTCCCTTTTTCATTTTGGTTTTGGTAACCTCCGTTCTGGCCTTGAGCACAGTGACTGTTGCAACACGGCGCAACTTATTTTTGTAAGCTGTGAGAATGGAGATATCCACGTTTACATCTGGCGGCTGCCCCGTGATGGGGCAGGTCGGGGAACCCTACAGCTATCACCCCGCGAAAGGGCAGGGTTGGGTCATTTTTAACAGTGTCCTTGAAGATGTTTATCCCCGTGCCCTGTAACATGGCTCTGACTGTACTGGGGGGTGGTCAAAGTCTGACACATTGTCAAAGTTGAGCTTTGATTTTGCTCCCCGTCTCAACGTAATGGCTGTAATTACAGCCTGGCCAAAAGCCCTGCGGGCCAGGGCAACTGGGGTAGTTTTAGGCAGTAAAAATAAATCCTGGTAATCCTGAAATTTGGTTAAACTTTTTGGTTTTAGGCCTGCTTTGGGGTTTGGGGCTGCCACGTTGTGTGTGTGTGTGTGGGGGGGGGGGGGGGGGAACGGACGTTCGGCACGGATGGCCGGACGAGACCCCCCCCCCCCCAACGTGCTGGGGCCAGGCATTGTTTGCAAAGCGGCGCAAGGTGACAACATACTCCTCGCCGCGCACAGCGGCGGGCCACCCCCTATTCCACCCCTCTGCTAGGTTGGTAAGTTGACGCTCTGACATCAAGTCAGTGTAGTTGGGTGGGCCGAAGAAAGGAAGCGCAGCCTGCATGTAGAAATCCTGAAAAAAAAATAAAAACTTATTATCAGATTTCAAGAGCACATCATATACAACAAGAACAAACACAGAAAAGCAAAAAAGACTGCACCTAGCACATAGGTGAATGTGAACAAGGAGAGAGACACAAAAACCAAAAAATTAATTAATACAAGCATACATGTCGTGTGGGGCAACGGAAAACGTGGATGAAAATGTGAATTGAAGAGGGGGATTCCATGGGGGACATGTAAATACAATGTAGGAACACAGGGCAAGGCAAGGTAAAAGGTATTTGACACAACTTAAGCATATAAAACGCTTTTGAAAAATAAAGTGCACAGACAGATAAGGAAAACAAAGCTGACAAGGACAAGGAAAACAAACATAAAAACACACGTTTTGTGCATGTTCAAGACAGCGAACATATAAGCTAAGAGAAAACAAAGAAAACAAGTATAGGATACATGTATTTCACAAGAGTGCCAAGTAGGGCAAACAGTATACGTAACAAGACAAAAACAGAATAGCGACATTTCACAACCCCCTCTCACAGAGAAAACAAAGACACCTATCATGCGCACAAGCATTTTGCAATCACACAACATGCATACAACAACAATACACAAAAATTTGCAAAAAAAAAAACAACACGTAGGGACAACAGAAGGGACGAAAACAAAATGGCGGACAGCAACAGGAGGAAGCAACTTTATAGTGTCCGTTATAGGGGAAAAAAGCACATGCACACACAAATTTCTATGCAAACGTGGACAAGCACAGTATAGGAACATATGAGAACACAAAACACAGCAAGGTATAATTTGTAGGCAACAGAAGGGAAGAAAAACAAGGTGGGAAGAATTTCCCAAAAAAAAGCACGTAACACAAGCAAACACATGCAAGTTTGCAAGCAAAAAACAAAACATTGGTAGGGAACCCTATGGTATGGTGTGGGAAGACAGAATGTACAAAAACATTTTAATTTGGTACAGTAGACACAATAAGATCACAAAACAAAAGGCACACAAACCGACTATGCGCTCAGCAAAAAAAAAAAAAAAAAAAAAAAAAAAAAAAAAAAAAAATAGACAAAGCAATGCCCCTTCTGTGAAGACGGCGCGGAGGGAATGTGGCAATTTGTGGACAAATGTACGAAATGTACGCAAAACCCCGGAACAAACAACTTTGTTGACGTCGTTCATTAAAACTACTTAAAATTTTTAAAGCTAATTGAAGTAGTTTAATAAGGAACATGCAAGCACGATTAAAAACGGTTCGGCCACTCACTTAACTTTGTGGAGTGAGGCAATAAATTACATATGATCAACTGCGTATGGAAATTTTCCTCTGGTTCTCGGAAGTTTTCAGAGCAAAAGCGGTGTCAAGGGAAAAAACATAGAGGGAATTTTTACTGATGCGCTTCCTGGGTATATATGCTTTTTCTTGAGACGTTTTGGGTGCAGGGGTACGCAGACAGGTAGGTGCCATGATTTTCTCGAGCGGGGGGGCTACTCATGAGCTGTTTTGTAGCGGGGCCTGGGTTGCTGTGAAACAGGGGTTTTGGGGATTGACAGCTCACAGCTCAAGCTAGGGGAATGTGGGGTTTCATGGGGTGTGGATGTTTTGATTGGGTAAACAGACATACAGGGGCATGCAGGGATGTAAGGTCTAGAGGAATGGTTTTATTGAAAGAGGGTGGTATTTTCTGCTTGTTTTGATGATGAGACACGGGTTGCAGTAGCTTTCGGTTTTCGGGTCTGTGGCAATTTTGTTTACGAGACAAGGGGAAATTTATGGGGAGCCATTCGGGCACACAAAATTCACGTTTGATTCATGATTGCTTGTCCTTTTATGATGGTTTTATGGGTTTTGGGGGACCCCCGGTGGAAAGTGCGAACGTGTCATGCTGACTTGGGTTGGGAGGGCATGAAAACAGACACAGAATGCAAGGGGTTTTGGTCGGAAAAAGACATATTTGGGGACATGGAGACATGAGGGGAGAGAGAGAGAGAGAGAGAGAGAGAGAGAGAGAGAGAGAGAGAGAGAGAGAGAGAGAGAGAGAGAGTAGACATAACAGAAGGTAATGGGGGATAAACTCACAGGAAATTGCAAAGGGAAGATGATCATTGAACACGAGCGCTTTTGGGACAGACACGTCGGTCGATCAAGGGGGGTCAGGGGGAACGCCTTTTCGGAATGGGCAGACAAACAGGCGGGTCAAGGGTGGTCAGGGGGGAGGCATTTTCGGAATGGGCAGACAAACAGGCGGGTTTCTATTCAGAAAAAACAAAGTGGATGAGCGGTTCATCTTAATTTTGAATGTTCTGCAAGCATGTATGTATGTATGTATCTATGTATGTATGTATGTATGTATGTATGATAAATTAATTTTTGAGTTTTTAAATGGTTGTCGGGCGGGCTATATTAAACAGCAGTGTGATCTAGGCAAAAAAATAAGGTCTCCCATAACACAGCAAGCAGTAAATAATGTGATAAACTACATATGAGTACTACTTTAGCTGTATGATTTTGTCGAAAACAGTGAAAATGACTTTTTCTGTAAAAATAGTGCTTTCAAAATGCAGTTAAAATGTATGAAGATGTATTCATCAAAATGTAAGTATTATCATTATTGAATATCTATTTAGGAATGAAAAAAATACATACATAAACATACACATACACATTCATGTACGGACATATATTATATGTAAAACCTTATTTTTTTCTTTTTTTTCAATTTTTTGAAGGTGTGGATGGGAGGCATGTAGCTGAGTATTTTAATATACAAATACGTGGATTTTGACTACCTAGCTAGATGCAAAAATGTGCAGAATGTGTAGTGTAACATACACTATCTTGTTTTTGAAATATTTATTTGCGTATAAACTTAAATAGTAAATCTGTAAAAATATGTTTGAACAGTAACGTTTGAAGATATAAATGATGTGCTTGCTGATGCGTTCCTCAAAATGTTTATAGGTGAATTTCGACTACTTACCTATAATTACAAATTTGCATAGTGGGCGGTGTGAAATGTATTCTTTTCTTTTTGAAATATATATTTATTTCAAAGTGTTACTTTATCGAAATAAGCATAAAAATTTTCATAAAATTTCCTATGAAATTTCTTAACAAACAAAGATTTTATAATTATAATTACATAATCTAATGTGCATGAAGTATTAAAACAAGACAAGACACTTAGAACTATAATATACATGTAGTATGATCAATTTTATAAAAGGCTTTATAGAAAACGTCATAAAATTTACTAAATTTTATATGTTTTCTAAAATATATTCAAATGAAAAATATATGCTTGAGATCAAACTTCATATATGAAAAGAGGTTGCATGTATTGTGTATTGAAACATATCATATCTTTTGTAAAGTGTTAGTATTGTAATTAGAAAACAAAACAATTAATTTTTCTAACTTGTGGTTAAGATCAACTTTTTAACTTTATTTTTTCAAGCATGTAATTACACAGACACAACACAAATAACTACTCTAAGTAAGACACATTATTGTAGTGAAACTATTGCATATATTGGAGTTATATAATATATATATATGCTTACCAGAAAATAGTATTTTTCTGTTTTTAAGTTTTGACTTGAAGGACAAGGTAAAAAAGTCAAAAATGCTTTTGCAAAAAAAGTAAGGAATGCTATTTTGCGGGCCCAGATTTGGCTGGCTAGTTGACCGGTATTGTCGTCTTTTTCCTTTTCTTTTGTTGACTTTTTTTGCCCCCCTTTTCCTCTCAAAGAAGGTCTAGACACAGTGCATGTCACGTTCCCG